>BLKM01000546.1:0-10000 GCA_013340265.1 Coptotermes formosanus | reverse complement strand
ATTCGAACCCGCGACCTTGCGGCTTGTAGCGCAGTGCCTCAATCAACTGAGCCACCGCGTGCCCAAATTTGGATTTTCTCAATACATTTTCATAAAAGTCACCAATGTCAAATTTCACGGAAACCTGTCCAGCGGTAGCCGCGCTGATGATATACACACAGACGGACATGACTAAGCTAATAGACGCTTTTCGCCTTATGCTGACGGGCCTTAAAATCGGCTCATGACATTAACGTGCCTATTATATAGCAAGCATCAAATATGACGAGTGTGTCTCTCTTATTGCCTTAGTCATCTTGCATGCAAATCGCGTCGTTTCTGCGCCGAATTATATTGTCGTCTGTGATCTCTTTGGCTGTACCATATTTTTCCACATCATCTCATAAGCGGCACGGTTTTCGTAAAAAATTTAATAAACATAAAACGTGTGTTTTTATTTTCCCTCAAGCGTTTTTCTGAAAAATTTCTAATTCTAAGAAGATGTCAGCGAGATAATATAAATATACAAACGTCTTCATGTACAGCATCCATTATTCTTGCGATATTTTAATAAAACTTGAATTTTCTACACACATTTTCAAAAAATACTCGAGTATCAAATTTCATGAAAATCGGTCCAGCGGAAGCCGAGTTTTTTCATGCGGACAGACGGACGGACAGGCATGACGAAACTAATATTTGCGTTTTGCAATTTTGCGAAGGCGCCTAAGAAGTGTCCACAGATCAGGCGGTCAGTCGTCACCGGTGGTCTGAGTTCACTCCCAGGACACTGTATGTGGAATTCGTGTCGCAGATTGTTGCATTAACCTACATTTCCTTCCGGGCACTTCTTCCTTCCAGTTTGAACATAACACCCACCACTGCTCCATACTCATTCAACTACTATCAGAATAATGGACAGCGACCCCTTTCAGACTGCACTTCTGTAGCCCTAGCACAACACACGAGATTAGAAATCAAGATTTATGAAGTTCTGTTACTGTGTTCTTTAAGGGTGCTGTCAGTTGCTAAGACCGTGTACCGTCGGATGTTCATGAATGAGTACGAGGTTTTAGTGGAATGATGCTGACAAGGGGAAACAGTTGCACTGCGAGAAACACCTGTTCCAATGCCACCTCTCTCGCCACAGTCCCCAGCAGACTAGACTGGGTGACAGGTGGACGACTAACCCGCCTGAGCCATGACAGGGCCTGTACAGTTGTTCCTGTTTTCCATTAAGCAACACGCTATAAATTGCATGGGGCAATGAAGGTGTAGCTCCATGAATTACTAATCTCAGCACTAGGTGTAGGTAAAGTGGTTAGCTTCAAAACAAATGCGACCAACCGAACTGAAAGCTCTGCGGGGTCCAGAGTCAAGCTGCATAATTGTGGACAAGAGAAAACACCCTTAATCCAAAGTTCAAAACACCAGACCATAGTACAAATCATTACATTTAGAGATATTTTATGGTTCATGACACAAATGTAACTTGCAGGCTGATTTTCATCAAAAATTCTTAATTCTCCATTTTTTCTTTCCTTCAATAAATTTCAGTCATACAGTTTTCATGCTGACTCTAAAACTCATCCAACACCTTGTTTTCTAAATGCACACAGTTTTTTTAAAATTTTTTTTTCTCTTAAAACGTTTCATAACTTAAAAATAATTTATGTCGAAAAAATTCTTCGACTACGAGAAACTCGTAATTACGTCGTGTAAAAAGCCTGAGGACAGTATAGGCTTATAGGCTAGGATCAGTTTCTGACATAACGACGCGAACAGAAAAACTGTGACGTATTTCATTCAAAAGCCAAGACATTTCGTTTATTATAATTCATAAAGTTTCAGAGGACGCCTGAATTTGACACTTCATTTTGCTCCACTCAAAAACGAAGGAGCATTTGATCAATTTAACCCCTGGATATAGCAGTAAAATGGCGTAATATAGCACGGTAGGCCAGTAATGTGGCATATCAGTGGTTTCGAATGTCAATGGTACGGTTTAAAAGTAATGTGGGTTGTAAGAAATATGGTGTGTTTGTAGTGTGGTAAATAGGTTGCCTGGTATGACAGTAGTGTGGTTTGTCAGCAGTGTGAAATACAAGTAGTATGGCTTTTCTGTAGTAACAATCCAGGTCAGTAGTATGGTACGTCAGTGGTATGGTATAACAGTAGTATACGTCAGTAGGATGGTATAAGAGTAGAATACATTGGTAGTATGGTATGTCAATAGAATGCCGTGTCAGTAGTGTGGTATGTCAGTAGCATGTTATGCCAGTAGTGTCAGGAGCATGGTATGTCAGTAGCATGGTACGTGAGTAGTATATGTCAGTAGCATGGTATGTCAGTAGCATGTCATTTTAGTAATGTCGTTTGTCAGTAGTATGGCATGCGAGTGGTATATGTCAGTGGCATGGTACGTCAGTAGAATGCTGTCAGTAATGTAGTATGACACTAGTACGGCATCTCAGTTGCATATGCCAGTAATATGATATGTCAGCAGAATGCTGTATCAGCAATGTATGTCAGTAGCATGGTACCTCAGTCGTATTTACACTAGCATGTTATGGCAATATTGTACTGTGGCAGTAGTATATGTCAGCAGAATTGTATGTTAGACGCTTTGTAAGTCTGTAGCTTGGTAGGTCAGTAGAGTGGTAAGCTTGTAGTATGGTATGTCGGCAGTATGATATGTCAGGAATATGGACATGTCAGCAGCACGGTATATTTGACGCAGAATCAATTGCTTCTGGGAGTTTCCATTCGCGCCACATGACCAGTGCATTACGGGTTAAATGGAGCACCTTAGTCGTAGTATGGGGCACAAGCATTTAGGGATGTGCAGCAATTGGGGGGGGGGGGCCGTGGAGGGAGGATATTGGAAACACGGGAATAGAAGAAGGAGAAAAGACAGCAGCTACGTGACCCAAGATAAGGTGCCACGCCTTCGAGCACTACTAATGACCTCACCTGAGAACCTGACCCAATGAACCCCCTGATCAAAACGAAGTAGCCCGCAGTCAAATGTCACCAGATACGTGAGAGTAGTGCTGTGGTCTCCATTCATATTCAGCTTTTTTTAGTTACGAAACTACGAACATTTGCTGTCTTCCAAACCTACCGAACAAAATGGAAAAGCAAACGACAAGAAAGCACGCCTTAAAAGGAGAGAAATGGCCGCATATCACAGCGGTATTCTGTACTTCTTTCGAGCTAGTGGAAATTATGTTAAACTTAAAAAAAAACCCACAGTCCCTTTCTAACAATTTCTAGCATTTTTTCTTTTGTTTTTGTTGCAGTCATTCGTGTCGAGGCTTACTTTTTAAACTTCGGTAAGTGTACCTGAAATTAATTTAACTACTTCAGTCCTAATTAATATTAAATCATACCGCTTTGAGTGAAGAAATTTTTCAATTTAAGATAATTTACAATAAAATCCTATTTAATTTAGTAATGCTGGATACGATGTTCGGAGTACATGTTATTAATTAACATTATCTGAAATGAGTAACAGAAAATTAAGTACAGATTCGACCGTTCACTTTCTCCAAAAAAAATCATGCACTTTGAAGCTTATGTTCACTTGGACATGCAAAAAAAAAATTACTGCACCATAACGAAAAGTATGCATCTTAGCGCACGTGCTATAAACTAACTTCTTAATACTGTTTCTGTCACATATATTGTGTTTTAAAGTTTTATTCCTACTAGAGATTATTAAAATAGAACCACAATGCCTGCAACAGGAATAAAATTCTAAAATAAAGTTTCTCACACAAACAATGCAGTTTATAATTTTCATTCGCTTTGTAAATGTCAAAAAGTCGCTACATTCTGTCAGAAACGCCTCACATTGCTTCCACTCCTAATAACAATAACAACAATAATAATAATAACAACACATTCTCTCCTGAGAAATTCCAGAACTGAAAGCGTTCTGTAGATTTTCCATAGGTTGGATACTTCTTTATGAAAACACCTTGAAGTAAGGGCCTGTCTGCAAGCCAGAGTTGGTACTCACCAAGTCTGCAAATATTCGTTCAAACGATGTTCAAACTGAGGTCAAACTTGAAACAGCCGCTCCTGTAGAGGTTGAAGTTCCTCGGCACTAACGTCATCAGCCCGCATTACGTCATGACTAAGCACCAACAATCATTTTCCTCCAACAATAACAACCACAAAACAATCGCGCGCAACAGTCAAATAGTCTGCCAGTAGCTGAATGTTACAACAGCACACACATACAGACGCGACACGCTACCCTTCGCTGTCGGGAGACGAATGACAATCGGCAGACGAAGTTGCCAACCTTGCGGAATGAGTGAGACAGACAGGGCAGGGCGGGGGAGGGAAGGAAAGAGAAGGTTATAGCGGCAGTGGTGGTGAGCATTGATCCAGCGATACTTTCGCCATCTGCCAGCTACACCAAGAACCACACAGACGCCCACTTCCGTATTCATTAAAATTACTGTTCCAGTTTCAAAATTACGGATTATTGGGAATAAAAGACAAGTAAATGTGCAGGCCGAGCTAACCATCATTGTTTTCTCCTTTAGTATACCCTTAATTACTAAGATTACAGCCTTCTGAAATATGTACATACATACACACTTACACACATACAGGATATATATATCCGTACAGTATACCTACACCCCGGCCTCTCAACTTGGGGACCCGTGTTCAAGCCCACGCCAGCCGATGTGGGATTTTTGATTGACTACGTGGTACTGGGACAACATACACTTTCGGCTTCCCCTGTCAGTGTCATTCCACCAATACTCCATACTCATATTTCATTCATTTACCGCCGACGTATCGAATGACAACGCCGTTACATATAAAAATATTTCTCTCGCTTTCCTTTTCCCTCTGCAATGAGTTCCGTGGATCCGACAGTCAGATATGACGCCGTGTAGCCTAGCATAAATTTTTCGATGTTAAAAAGCACCTTACGATCTGTTCTAACGTGAAGATGGAACTAACTACATGAGGCACAGTCCTTCCTGCGAATCTAATAGTTCCAGAACTAGTGACGTCATTCTGGAACCTGAAATTTAATCGCCGTGTTCACAACAGCCCTCCAATAATCATGAAGATGCAAACCGCACGTTCCTCCGAAACGTCGGCCATTTTATACCAGACTAAACTGCGTAACGTCCAAGAAGACGGTATTGTTAGTACTTACTGCAGTTACAACATCAAAAATCACAAGGTATGAATTGTTATTTTGGTGGGATCAGACGTCAGAAAGGTCAGTTTTTTATAAAGTGTTAAAAAGCTAAAAATTAAGTGGTTCTTTCTTTGATTGTGAGTGTCGTGATGGTGTTTGTAATTCACACTACATACAGGCCGATTCCAGTGGCCGCGCGGTCTAAGGCGTAGGTCTGCGGCCAAGCGCTTGCTGGGATCGTGGTTTCGAATCCCACCGGAGGCATGCATATTTGTCTCTTGTACAGTGTTTGTGTCGTTATGTAGAGGTCTCTGCGACGAGCCGATCCCTCGTCCAGATAAGTCTTGCCGACTGTGGTGTGTGGCTTTGATCAAGTGAAAAATAAAAACCCTCTACACACACTGTGAACAAGTAGGTAGAAGAGGGAAGGACTACGAAAAGAAACTATATACACTTGAGTGGCAGAATAATGATGGGTGATAAATTGGAAATGATCGCGACTAAATTTTTCCTAGCCTAATCAGTGTTGTCTCCTGGTGTTTGGCATTGAGGTACTGACTAAAGCCACAAAACCCTCACGTTGCTGGTGACCCAGCCACGGAATGGATGAGGGAATCCCAAATGCAAGGCCACCCCTGCACCTTAGGTGACGTGTTCCAGTGTTTTTTTTTTTTTGTTGCCAGATGTAAGAAATGAAGAAGTATTACATAGACTCAAGGAGGAGAGGAATATCCTACATACAATAAATACGTACAAGGAAGACTAACTGCATTGGTCACTTCTTGTGTAAAACCTGCCTTCTGAAACACGTTATTGAAGGAAAGATAGAGGGAAGGATGGAAGTAACTCGAAGAGGAGGAAGAAGATGTAAGCAGCCACCGGATGACATAAATGTATTATGCCATCTGTAAGTAAAATATTACATAGTTAAGCTACTTATTTTTGAATTTAGTATCTAAATTAAACTCAAGAATGACACATTTCCGAACATATGTCTGTACAATATTTTTTCTTTGTTTTTATGTGAATAACTCAATCTTAAAGTTTGTCCAAGCGCTTTAGATGCACCCTGTATATATGTATGTTTACACCTGCATACACTGTACATATCAGTTTTTAGCATTTTAGAAACACAGCAACGTTACAGTAACACACCAACGTTACAATAACACACCAACGTTACAATAACACAGCAATGTTACAATAACACAGCAACGTTACAATAACACAGCAACGTTACAATAACACAGCAATGTTACATAACACAGCAACGTTACAATAACACAGCAATGTTACAATAACACACAACGTTACAATAACACAGCAACGTTACGATAACACAACGTTACAATAACACAGCAACGTTACGATAACACAAATGTTACAATAACACAGCAACGTTACAATAACACACAACGTTACAATAACACACCAATGTTACAATAACACAGCAACGTTACAATAACACAGCAACGTTACAATAACACACCAACGTTACAATAACACAGCAACGTTACAATAACACACCAACTTTACAATAACACACCAACGTTACAATAACACAGCAACGTTCCAATAACACAGCAACGTTACAATAACACACAATATTCAGTACTAGTTGCAACTAACTGGCAGTCAGCAGGACCAGTGCCGTAACTCTGCGTGATCCTGAGGCTGTTCAACAAAGTTCACCCCCCCAAAAACAGACTTGGAAGTAAGAAGTAAGTAGTAGTAAGTACTTCCATAGTAAGACTATGGAAGTAAGAAACTTAGGTGACACCAAGAAATATACTATCCTATATTTCATTCGTACTGTCTTTTACGTAACTCCTACATGTTTCGGGGTTATTATCTCGCAATTGCTCTCTGTTTTATGCAACTTTGGTGTCAGCTCTCTGAAGATCACAAGATAAAAAAAAGCAATGCCATTACAGGCCTGGACAGGCCCTTAGGGTACCAGGAGGTTGAGGCTCCCAGATTTCTAGACAGTCGGCACATGAAGGTGGTAAGGTTGTCAGCCCTACGCACCGGCCGCCTTTACCGCTCATGAAAAATATACCTGGTACTCATTTCTGTTAGAGGCTGAGTCGAACCCAGGGCCATAGTGCGGCCGGAAGGATTATGTCAAAGAAAAATTCCAGTGACAATATCGGGAATCGAACCCGCGACCTTCCGGCCTGTAGCGCAGTGCCTCAACTAACTGCGCCACCGCGTGTCCCTAATTCCTCCCACTTAAGCCCCAATATCTTGTTCAGTACCCTACTCTTGAACAAATAAAGTCGAAACATATAGCAGCTCTGTAAAGGATATTATGAATAGAATACAGACTAGCGTGTCTGTTGGTGTTACACAAAATGTCTCAATTTGTCACAATGCACAGAATAAGCACGGTAAAACTTCTACCATAAGGATTCAATACAACTTTTCTGCGCCGACCGATGTTCTAAGGGATTCTGAGACATTTGTTTGCATACAAATGTCTACGCCTCCAGCCCAGAGCAAGAACCTTGACGTGGCTGTTCTAAGAGTTACGCATTTTCTTCTTCTTTTAATGATCTGCATTACAGGAAAAGTTCTGTTAAAATTCAATAAGAAATCATATATTTGGTATGTCATCCTTTAACCACTTGTCTTCTTCCACCCGCCCCCTTCATGACTCACCCTTTTCCTACCAACCGCTGAACAGTTTGTTGATAAAAACAGTGAGTACTTTTATTTACGTCTGTATCATTCGTGTGACACATTTGCGAATACAGAACTTTCATCTGTGGAAATTGCATATATCCATGGAAAGAGCGTGGGAGTAGTGTCAGGCACAAACCGCATCCTACCATATGATTCATTATTACTTTTATTCCTCGCCAATTTCTTTTCAAACAACTGCGATTTACTACCTGCCCTCAGTTTACGAGACCGTGTTACTCTACCATAAGTGACTGAAAGCCAATTAATTTTAATATTCACTTCTGTAGGAGTAATATGATTTTTAACACAATGGCTACTTTGTATACTGTACATACTACAAAATATTTGTGTCTTTCAGACAAAGGAATAAAAATGGTTCATAAATTATCAAATTTTTCTTTTACATGGCGCAACAGCCCCCAGTGGGGCCACGGCCTTCTCATTATCGAGGCTTCACGATCACACTCAGACACACACCACAGTCGGTAGGACTCCTCTGGACGAGGGATCAGCCCGACGCAGAGACCTGTACGTGACAACACACAACACTCACAACAGGGAGACGTCTATGCTCCCGACGGGATTCGAACCCGCAATCCCAGCAAGCGAGAGGCCGCAGACCCATACCTTAGACTGCGCGGCAACTGAGATCAGCCATAAATTATCAAATACTTCTTAAAATTTCATCCTTGGCCGATAATTGATTCTGTCATCTGATTCTTTAAATACAAAGTAATGCCTGGAAAATCAATGTTTGTTCCTCTGTAGCAAAGCAGGGATTACTTCTTTCCAAACAAATAAGATTCAACAACTAAAGAAAGACACATGTTGCGCAGTCGACTGCTCCATGTTTACTCAAAGGGCTTTAACCTTTTAAAGCCTAGCGGTAACTTTACACACGACCAGGTTTAACATTAAAAAATTCTACGTAGTGCCCACATTGCGTTTGTGTGTTTTGTACGGATCTCAGAACAAACAGCAACTTTTGCCTTATAAAGCATTAAGAGATTGGTTTTTATAACCGAAGTGGAGGTTGTTTACAGCGCGGTACGCACTGAGTCCTTATATAAAACGGATACGCTTCGTCTTTAAAGAAGCTACCCACTGACCCATACAACATGGATGCTAACAATAGGAGACTTGAAACCGTTACGTTTCTCTGCCGTAACCGGTATATGAAGACACTGAAACACACTGCCTGCCATCAGAGATTTACTGAGTTTATTTCCGGAAGTTAAAGACAGCCGGAAACTAAATCTCATCACCGACACATAATCGTTGCCCGTTTTGTGTAATAACGGCATGGTGTATGGGCGTGGGTGTATCTTCATCACCAGTCAGCCCAGATTTCAATAAAAGCATTAGTGACACAAAGGAAGGCAAAGAGAATTCTAATGTTTTATTTCAGGACATAAACACAAGACAGACAGACAGACAGACAGACAGATGTCTCGCAGAAAGTAATGGATGATCTTATGGTGATAAGGCAAACACAAGGGACCCTTAACGCTAATAGCATGCACTTGCGCTGAAGTGTGGGCGAGTCGACGCTTGCTGATGGACGACGCATAAAGACAGAGAGTTGGAACAATTCCTGCTCAAGAAAAATAGAGTATACACGTTTTCCAAATAAGCTTTTTATAAGCCCCCATGCCTCCTCGTTTGCCTACATGTCACATTTGCATATAAAATTATTTTCTTTACGGAACTAAGCAAGCAGTTGTATTGGACTGCGTCGTATGTCGTTCTCATAGCAACGTAAATGAAAAACATATCTATTTCTTTCACCTCGCAACCATAAATTACATTCTTGTACTTTTATTTAATCTTATTAAATATACGGCATCTAGAACAAACACACACACATATGTGTGCGTGCGTGCGTGTGCGTGTGTGTGCGTGTGTGTACGTGTGTGTGTGCGCGTGTGTGTACGTGTGTGTGTGCGTGTGTGTGTGTGCGTGTGTATACGTGTGTGTGTGCGCGGGTGTGTGTACGTGTGTGTGTGTGTGCGTGTGTGTACGTGTGTGTGTGTACGTGTGTGTGTGCGTGTGTGTGTGCGTGTGTGTACGTGTGTGCGTGTGTGTACGTGTGTGCGTGCGTGCGTGCGTGTGCGTGCGTGTGTGTACGTGTGTGTGTGTGCGTGTGTGTACGTGTGTGTG
>BLKM01000543.1:194664-206328 GCA_013340265.1 Coptotermes formosanus | reverse complement strand
CCGCTTCTTCAGTTCGACCGCGCTGCACGGTTTGTAGATTAACCTTTTAAAGCCTAGCGGTAACTTTACGTACCACCAGGTTTAACATTAAAAAATTCTACGTGGTGCCCACATTGCGTTTATGTGTTTTGTACGGATCTCAGAACAAACGGCGACTTTTGCCTTATAAAACATTAAGAGACTGGTTTTTATAACCGAAGTGGAGAGTGTTTACAGCGCGGTACGCACTGAGTCCTTATATAAAACAGATACGCTTCGTCTTTAACCTTTTAAAGCCTAGCGGTAACTTTACGTACCGCCAGGTTTAACATTAAAAAATTCTACGTGGTGCCCACATTGCGTTTATGTGTTTTGTACGGATCTCAGAACAAACAGCAACTTTTGCCTTATAAAACATTAAGAGACTGGTTTTTATAACCGAAGTGGAGAGTGTTTACAGCGCGGTACGCAGTGAGTCCTTATATAAAACAGATACGCTTCGTCTTTAAAGTGTTAATTACTTAGACTGCTGATTTCAAATCTAAAAACAGTCTACCGTGTGTTCGCGCGTACGCAATAGGGCGTAGGACTCTGGGTGTAATTAGTTGGAAGGCAATGAGAAGAAGGGAAAGAAGAAAGAGGTGGTAATGATGATGATGATGATGATGATGATGATGATGATGATGATGATGGTGATGATGGTGATGATGGTGGTAATGGCGCTGCTGATCCCAAATCGCAACTATTTATTCAGATGACTCAGCCAAGAAGCCGTGCTCCTCAGGCAGTCCCACGCAGCCAGTGCTAGCGGCTACCATCAGCTCTGTAATTAAGGGTTTGCTGCCGTCGGAGAGGCGACAGGCTACCGGCCACCAGGCGGGGACCTGGCCGCGACTTGAGCGGTCTGGCGCCGGGCTCATACTGACTGCATACGTGGCTGGGCTGCTGTAGCACTTCTGACAGGGGCAGACCCCTAGGCAAGCTGTCACTGTGCATAGTGAGGACACTGGGCGATAACATTAAGACGGATAATGTAGAAACAGATTGCGAGAGTGGGAAATTAATGTAATCAAGTGAGGGCATAGCGGTGCTGGGCGTTCAGCTTGTTAGTTAAGTTGTTTCGTCTTTGTTACTGGGGTGCCCCGGAACCCTTGGTACTGCGTACGCCAGTGGGCCCATTGTAGCACCTACAGATAGCAGATGAATGTTAGTATGGGGCACTGATGTAGTGACAGGTGACGGAAATTCTGAAGCGAAAGAAGAAAACCGCGAAATTTGGTGCATGTGTCAACATAACATTCAGTAATTGCAGTGGGTATCAAGTTTCGTGAAAACATTTGCAAGATAGGAAGCCGTGCTTTGTGCTTTGCAAGCGAGCCGGCGGTAAAGTACTTAGCACTTGCTGCGAGTCTGATACCGGCAGCAGCTAGTTACAGTGCCGCCTTGGCTTAGTCAGGACTCCGTCGGACAGCTGGCCTCCTTCCTTAACCTTTTAAAGCCCAGGGGTTACTGTACGTACCGCCAGGTTCAACATTCACAAATTCTACGTTCTGCCCACACAGTGTGTTTATGTGTTTTGTGTGGATCTCAGAACAAGCAGCGATTATTTCCCTATACAGCATTAACTGACTTGTTTTTATAACCGAGACGGACTGTGTTTACTGCGCGGTACGGACTGAATATTTATATATATACCGCCAGGTTTAACATTCACAAATTCTACGTTCTGCCCACACAGTGTATTTATGTGTTTTGTGTGGATCTCAGAACAAACAGCGATTATTTCCCTATACGGCATTAACTGACTGGTTTTTATAACCGAGACGGAGTGTGTTTACTGCGCGGTACGGACTGAATATTTATATATATACCGCCAGGTTTAACATTCACAAATTCTACGTTCTGACCACACAGTGTGTTTATGTGTTTTGTGTGGATCTCAGAACAAACAGCGATTATTTCCCTATACAGCATTAACTGGCTGGTTTTTATAGCCGAGACGGAGTGTTTTTACTGCGCGGTACGGACTGAATATTTATATATATACCGTCAGGTTTAACATTCACAAATTCTACGTTCTGCCCACATAGGGTATTTATGTGTTTTGTGTGGATCTCAGAACAAACAGCGATTATTTCCCTATACAGCATTAACTGACTGGTTTTTATAACCGAGGCGGAGTGTGTTTACTGCGCAGTACGGACTGGATCTTCCTTTAAAGCCCAGTGGTTACTGTACGTACAGCCAGGTTTAACGTTCACAAATTGTACGTTCTGCCCACACAGTGTGTTTATGTGTTTTGTGTGGATCTCAGAACAAACAGCGATTATTTCCCTATACAGCATTAACTGACTGGTTTTTATAACCGAGACGGAGTGTGTTTACTGCGCGGTACGGACTGGATATTTATATATATACCGCCAGGTTTAACATTCACAAATTCTATGTTCTGCTCACATAGTTGTTTATATGTTTTGTGTGGATCTCAGAACAAACAGCAATTATTTCCCTATACAGCATTAACTGATTGGTTTTTATAGCCGAGACGGAGTGTGTTTACTGCGCGGTACGGACTGGATATTTATATATATACCGCCAGGTTTAACATTCACAAATTCTACGTTCTGCTCACACAGTGTGTTTATATGTTTTGTGTGGATCTCAGAACAAACAGCAATTATTTCCCTATACAGCATTAACTGACTAATTTTTATAGCCGAGACGGAGTGTGTTTACTGCGCGGTACGGACTGGGTCTTTATATATAAACCACCAGGTTTAACATTTACAAATTCTACGTTCTGCCCACACAGTGTTTGTGTGTTTTGTGTGGATCTCAGAACAAACAGCGATTAGTTCCCTATACAGCATTAACTGATTGGTTTTTATAACCGAGACGGAGTGTGTTTACTGCGCGGTACGGACTGAATATTTGTATATACACCGCCAGGTTTAACATTCACAAATTCTACGTTCTGCCACCACAGTGTGTTTATATGTTTTGCGTGGATCTCAGAACAAACAGCAATTTTTTCCCTATACAGCATTAACTTACTGGTTTTTATAGCCGAGGCTGAGTGTGTTTACTGCGCGGTACGGACTGAATATTTATATATATACCGCCATGTTTAACATTCACAAATTCTACGTTCTGCTCACACAGTGTGTTTATATGTTTTGTGTGGATCTCAGAACAAACAGCAATTTTTTCCCTATACAGCATTAACTGACTGGTTTTTATAACCGAGACGGAGTGTGTTTACTGCGCGGTACAGTCTGAATCTTCACATGTAATTCAGATTTATATTCGTTTTTAAATAATGATTTCACCAACGCTCCACACTTATCTTCATCTCCCTGCTGCTGTTATCAGAAGTACAAACGGGCGAAGGCTGGAAACCTTGCAAAAAGCAAGGCTCTTTCGGAAGTGGGGTTGAGTTGGATAGGAAGGCGCTCTCACTTCTGTCCCTTACGGCTGCACTTCTTCACGACAGGCCGATCTGTTCTCCTTGTTTTACATCTCTGCCACTTTGCCGTCTTCTTATCAAAACGTTTGCGTACGTCAACAAACAATAAATAAAACTCTTACCAACATTGACTGATACTATTTGTGTGAATAGCAAAACAAAATAGAAATTAGTGCAGTCCAATAGACTGGCAGCAGTACAAAAGCAGCACTGTTTCTTATTAGCTCGAATCACTGTGGTCGCTGGACCTGTTCTCCCCGTATTGTCAGGTGTCCCGCATGTTTGGTGCACAGTGTATATCTGATTTCGTGACAGCAATAAACACCACAGCGCCGCTTGGCGAAATGCCGTACGATTTTACTCACAAAACATTTGTCTCTAACAATTTACATAAAAAAGGCTTCTCTTTGTTTCTTGCATATGGAGTGGGCAGAATTGTGAACCTTACACCTGACAATTATTCCTTTATGTTTGTTTGTAAAAATTATGTGTGTGTACGTTGTTGGTTTTTATAATTTTATAACGAATGATTAAGTTCTGTGAGGGTGTCAAACTATCACAAATTATACTTGTTTATGAAGGAACTGCACTGCGTTATAACGGTCATCTTATGTAAATGTTCACACACGTTTGTGCTTTGTGTTCGTCATCTGTTTCCGTGCAGGGAACAGCACAAGTAGACAAAGAAGGTGCGGTTTTGTGTGGCGGTAGATGTGCTGTACTTCTGTGGTTTTGCTGGAAAGCGTTTGTCATGAGAATATCCTTAAATATAGAGAGGAAAAATACCGGAAACTTCAAACTTATGGCCCTCCCTCAAACTTAGGATGACAGACGTGGTCTCTTTTCAAATTACGGTGCCCTCTCCGTGCCCCCCCCCCCCCGTCTCGCTCCCTCTCTCTATCCATCTGTTGGTTATGAAAATTATAGATTTCAGAACAAGGCAAACACAAAGCATTACGCACAGAACCCCCTCGACACAGAACCCCCTCGACACAGAACCCCCTCGACACAGAACGCAGAACTGAGCAGTTACATTTTTCTTACTTCGTGTGTTATTAATTTCAGTTATTTATCACCCTCGCTTCAGCGTGCGTTTAACAGTACGTATCTTTCAGTTGGAGTTAATGAAGGGTAATAATTAAAGCCATGTCAAGCTTTTATTAAATGTGGACTTTTTTAGGTCTTGAATGCTTCACTGCAATGCACAGGCATACTGCCTTTATATTAATTCCTAATCAAAATTTCTGCGATGTCTACAAGTTTTGAAGTTTTCAGTGTGCAAACTACACAGATTACTGTATTATGTCTTTATTTTCTGTGACGTAAGACCTAATACTCTAACCCATTTTAATATTGTATTGTAAAACTCCTTCTACCGTGAAACCCTTGCATCACAGTTGTGCACATAAGCGCTTTCCTTCCCCCAGGTGTGCTCCAACACAGTTGTGCGCATAAGCGCCTTCCCCCACGTGTGCTCCAACACAGTTGTGCACATAAGCGCCTTCCCCCACGTGTGCTCCA
This sequence comes from Coptotermes formosanus, assembly GCA_013340265.1. NCBI lineage: Eukaryota > Metazoa > Arthropoda > Insecta > Blattodea > Rhinotermitidae > Coptotermes > Coptotermes formosanus. The sequence goes on along the minus strand of BLKM01000543.1, from coordinate 201,362 downwards.
ACACAGTTGTGCACATAAGTGCCTTCCTTCCTCCACGTGTGCTCCAACACAGTTGTGCACATAAGCGCCTTCCTTCCCCCACGTGTACTCCAACACAGTTGTGCAAATAAGCGCTTTCCTTCCCCCAGGTGTGCTCCAACACAGTTGTGCACATAAGTGCCTTCCTTCCCCCACGTGTGCTCCAACACAGTTGTGCACATAAGCGCCTTCCTTCCCCCACGTGTACTCCAACACAGTTGTGCACATAAGCGCCTTCCTTCCCCCACGTGTGCTCCATGCCTTCTCATGCGACATTTTGTGTTGCTGCCGCACGTTGCTTCGTCCGAAAAATGGCATCACTTCTTCACTGAGAAACGTTTCTCATCTAACGCCGATTTCAAGACTACGTGGACCTGAACCTCCACTCCCACATATGCCTTTGTGTATTGCACAGAGCACCTTCACTCCTTACCTAACCTCTCCTAGTTGTTGTCGCTCTTCTGAGCACTTTTCATTCAAACACCTGTCTTATTCTAGCACAGTGATGGCATGTAAGGCATAACACATGGAAACGTACGCTGTATCATGCACTTACATGCAATTCCCACTGTAAGCTTTACATTTTAACAATGTTTGTACAAAAACACTGATCACCAACAAATGCACAAAGAGAATATATCATCAATTGTAACAATCTCCTACATGTTTCGACCCTGCTGGATCATCTTCAGGGAGAACTTGTTGTTCGTTACACTAAGGTTGCACTTTACAGTTGAGCGAGAATGTGCTGTTGACTGTGTACTGTGTTCTCTGTGGTCCGGGCCTGCAGGCCTGCAGTTCACGCCTCCAGTACACAGTCAACAGCACATTCTCACTCAACTGTAAAGTGCAACCTTAGTGTAACGATAACAAAAATTCTCCCTGAAGATGACCCAGCAGGGTCGAAACATGTAGGAGTGTGTTACGATTGATGATAAACTCTCTTTGTGCATTTGTTGATGATTAGTGTTTTTGCATAATATAGTGCATGGACATGGAACGCATTAACAATATTTATACAATTTTCACATATTTTAACCCTACAATTGCAAGTCAGTGGCATAATTAGCCATTTTTGTGTCGTTCTTTGTGGAATGCCTCCCTGAAGATGGCCGAGAAAGGCCGAAGTACGTAGCAGGCTCGCTGTGTGGCCGTGTGTCTAGCTGGTGTGTCCGGCTGCTGTGCTGTTTCTGCAACAAGCGCTGTAAGCAATCGGCCATCAAATCCTTGAGCGGAACTCCCTGGCCGTGTCATACTTGATGGCGCTAATGTCTTGCTGTTTCCTTTAGAAAAAACTGTTTAAATCTGTGCGCCAGACACGTGAGGTGTGCTGTTGTCACATGTCTGTGCGAACTGCTGTTTTCACATGTGAGACTAAACAGGCCCGCCCAAATATCGCAATCAACAGACGCACTTCTGTAATTAATAGTGGGAATGGCGTCAGCAGAAGTTCTAAACGTGACACTAATAACTGACTAACTGACTGACTGACTGACTGACTAACTAACTAACTAACTAACTACCAACTGACGAACTTACTGACTGACTGACTGACTGACTGGCTGGCTGACTGACTGACTGACTGACTAACTAACTAACTAACTAACTAACTAACTAACAACCAACTGACGAACTGACTGACTGACTGGCTGGCTGACTGACTGACTGACTGACTGACTAACTAACTAACTAACTAACTAACTAACTAACTAACTAACTAACTAACTCCACGGAGCCGAGTCCTTCTTGTGAAGCTAACAGGTCCCCAGATATTCAGAAATTCCCCGCATTTTATGGAACCCGAAGTTTCATTACCGCATTCACAAGTGCCCGCCGCCCATGCCTATCCTGAGCCACAGCAATCCAGTCCATGGCTTCCCATTCCACTTCTTGAAGATGCATTTAATTATTATGTTCCCATCTACACTTAGGTCTTCCAGTTGGTCTTCTTCCACGAGACTGATATTATTAAGCTAAGCACAAATTAAAGTTCCCAAAATCCTGGAAAATGTGAATAAATGTGGAGTTTTAGAATAGAACCCGACTGTGAAACCCACATCACACGTTCAGTCACACTTCTGTTCGGGCCCAGAAAATAAAAGTTTTCATGGAGAGGCTGTATTTTTTTGGTATCTTACCTTTCTATTATTATTAAAATTCCATAGCCTAACCTCACATTTCTTAGATCACTGTGGCCAGCACACACCAAACACTGAAACATGCCTGGCACAGTGCCAAGCTAAGAATATGTGGAATTACGCCTCCACTTTCCCATAAATTTCCACACAGCGGTGTTTAAATAAGCACAGGAAGCCCTTCGCTCTTTCTCCAGACTTTGAAGCATTCTTGCAACAAAACAAGTGGAGTCAGACCTACACGACTTCACAACATGTCACGGCACTAAGCACTCCGCACTGTGCGTCCGAAATTTGAAAGAACTGCCGCACAACTGTTTTCAACATTGCTGAATTCAGTAAGTGTATTTCCACGCCAACGAACCTGTCTGATTCCTGCGAATATCGAAGAATCGCCACCCGCCTTAAGACGTGCAGTGAACCCTCAGCAGTGATTCGCCTTCAGAAACCCACCGCGCGGCAGCGGCCCAGTTATGCTGCCAGCACACCGCCGCTTGCCGCCAACAGCTGTAGGAACGACCGGTGATGATCCGCCATCAGAGTCCTCCGGCCTGCACTGAGTGTTTGTTTGTGCCTTGCTTTTCCTTCCCCTTTCAGTCGTGGGTGTGCCTTCTACACGGACAGTAACATCTCCATCAAAATCTGTTCAAATTTCTGCTGCGAGTTCTCATTTATAATTACAGTCCACTTGGCAAAGTCCTTCTGCCCGGTAGCCGATTTCGGCCCTTTCACGGATCATGTCATGTCTTAGACGGCTAAACCCCAGACTGTCACTGCAGAGGCAGAGGATGGATTCTAGTCTGATCTTTGTGGGATTTATGGTAGACAACATTGAACTTGGATATGTTTCTCTCAGACTATTTCGCTGTTATCCTGTCAGTATCATTGCGCCAGTATTCCGTACTCATTCAGTGATCTCTTCCTGATATTATAGAGAAAATCTTACAGCACAAACTTAAACAACTGTAAAATGGAATTCATGTAATTCACATTTAGAAATTTAATTTACACCAATTTTCCCTCTTAACACTTTAACCACCCACACGTACGTTAATTAACCCTTTAAAGACGAAGCGTATCTGTTTTATATAAGGACTCAGTGCGTACCGCGCTGTAAACACTCTCCACTTCGGTTATAAAAACCAATCTCTTAATGTTTTATAAGGCAAAAGTTGCTGTTTGTTCTGAGATCCGTACAAAACACATAAACGCAATGTGGGCATCACGTAGAATTTTTTAACGTTAAACCTGGAGGTACGTAAAGTTACCGCTAGGCTTTAAAAGGTTAAAGCCTGTAATTTTTCGTACAGGCGACATCCCGCTGTGCCCCTGTAAAGCAGATATCACACAAGTACAAGACAGATCAGCCAAACAAACGTGTTACTGCAAAAACAATGCCTGTCTTTACAACAGGTTGCTTCATATTTTGAGCCTGAAAGTCAGCCAGCACATGAAGCTGGTACAAAATATATGAAAGGTGGATCTCATCCATATAAAATGTCGCCACAAAAGGATGCGTGCATTGCATAAGCAGTCGATAATGCGGCTTGAAGCTATACGCATCGTGCGTAGAAGCGTTTCTTACTCAAACAGATGCGTTGCCTGCGAGATCAACTTCTGTTGAAAGAATTCTCAATTTAAACAAACATAAATCTGGGTTACAGAACTGCTAGATCCTTACCGGCATCAGTTTTAGCGCCATGTCACAGTTTTTGGTTTCCTTGAGACACGGCAGTTAGTGCACAGTGTCACGTGACGCATCCCTGGCCCTGGTTTTGGTGTTTTGATGCCTTTAGCGGGGTGCTTTTGACGTATGGTCAGTAAAGAGCAGCAGCACTTGGCCTTCATGCAATACGCACTACGAACTGCGCCACGGGTTGTTAAACTTCCCTCACGAGCCCAATGAATAACAACTTAAAACCGCACTGAAGAGCAAGCGACAAGCAGAACTACAGTCGACTTATTAGTGTCATTATCATGTTCTTGAATTTTTTTGCCGCGGGTTAAACTACCCTTGTGCTGCTTGCCTCCTCCAAAACTGATTCTTCTTCGACTACCTTGAAGACTGAGGCAGGGTTCTTACCCGAAACATCACTGACAATTCGAAAACCACACGGCGTCGTGTGCCAGATGACCGAAACCCTCGGTAGCTGCAACGCACATTCGGTTTAGCCGTCAGTTCGCCGTCAGTTCGCCACGGAACTTCCGACGTTTCAGAGGAACGACTTTGTTATTCTCGGGAGGGCTGGCTGTGGCTCAGGTGCGTGCTGCAGCAGCTGCGGAGAATGAACGCGTTGTTGTGTAGGAAGTTTGGAGTGAATTCTGACAAGCCGGAGCTGCTAGCGGGTGTGAAGGAGCGAACAGCGACAGCCGTTTGCGAAATATCGGGTACGGAAACCCGAAAACCGTAGTCGAAACCACTCTGGCGCAAGAACACGGGGTGGTTAACATGTTTCTGTGATAGCTGTTTATTGGGACTGACAGACGATCCGTATCGCTGGAGAAGCGTGCAGTCAGCTGCTGCGTAAAGACAAAATGAACACATCTGGCACCAGTAGCGATGCACCCCCCCCCTCCCCACTAAACTCCTTAATTAATTCTCTCGCCACTGCGTCAGTGTACTTTTTAACTGAAATCTGGTGGCTGTGAATAGAGTTACGATGTAACGCAGCTTCTTAATTAAATTTTGTAGGAACTGCAAACGGGCTGTAATTCTATTGTTCCCCGCAGTGCTCTCTGCCCGCCACTTGTTACAGCAACGAGAGAAGGGAGTGTTTATGCCGCACTGTCTCCACCTGGTTTCCTGCCGCCAAAATTGATTATTGGAGGGAAACTCCTTCCAACAGGGTAAAGTTAGACGTCTCTGTGCCTGGTTAGGCACCACACCATGCAGGCACATGAAGGGGTGGAAGCACAGCTCCACACGCTCTCACCTGTGCCACAGATAGAAGCCAGCAGCTTTACGGACCCGGCCGCTTTGCTCCCTGGGAAAGGGGCCCCGATACTCACGGAAGGAGAAGTTGGGTGGGCCCCAGGCCCTGTCTGGGGGTTTTGAGCAACGGAAAAAATACGTCACTTGAAAGCAATCGATCCTCCGGTCCGTCGATGATGAAGCTGACGAGTTTTCCCGTGTCCGCCGCGCTAGGTCTGTCTGTCTGTCTGTCTGTCTGTCTGTCTGACTTACAATATCGGTTTCGCCTGCGTATTGTGACAGTGTTTTGTTTCGTGTTCCTTTCGCACTGTATTTCGGAAATAATGGACGAAGTCTGTCGCTTCCAAAATCTTGATCCGCAATGCGAATGTAAGGCTACCGACGCGGGTTTGTCTCCTTAATTACCATTTATCTGTATTTACTACAAATTTAGTTATGTTTTTGTATTGAACGTACGCAGCTGTAGAGTGTACACAGTACTGCATTAGGTTCTGGCGACGTCTAAGGCTATGTATAATAAGACACATAGTTCGGAAGTGCCGGACAATCGGCAGTATCAGACCACACACTCCCTGTCAGTGTCTACAGTGTGTGCATGTAGACTAGGCTTGAGTGACCCACCGCAGGTTCTTGCAGGCGGCTGTTGTGAGCGCGACACTGCCTTGCGGTTCCACACTGGGCGAAGGAATTCTTCACCAGCTGAAGAAGTGCCCGCTTCTTCAGTTCGACCGCGCTGCACGGTTTGTAGATTAACCTTTTAAAGCCTAGCGGTAACTTTACGTACCACCAGGTTTAACATTAAAAAATTCTACGTGGTGCCCACATTGCGTTTATGTGTTTTGTACGGATCTCAGAACAAACGGCGACTTTTGCCTTATAAAACATTAAGAGACTGGTTTTTATAACCGAAGTGGAGAGTGTTTACAGCGCGGTACGCACTGAGTCCTTATATAAAACAGATACGCTTCGTCTTTAACCTTTTAAAGCCTAGCGGTAACTTTACGTACCGCCAGGTTTAACATTAAAAAATTCTACGTGGTGCCCACATTGCGTTTATGTGTTTTGTACGGATCTCAGAACAAACAGCAACTTTTGCCTTATAAAACATTAAGAGACTGGTTTTTATAACCGAAGTGGAGAGTGTTTACAGCGCGGTACGCAGTGAGTCCTTATATAAAACAGATACGCTTCGTCTTTAAAGTGTTAATTACTTAGACTGCTGATTTCAAATCTAAAAACAGTCTACCGTGTGTTCGCGCGTACGCAATAGGGCGTAGGACTCTGGGTGTAATTAGTTGGAAGGCAATGAGAAGAAGGGAAAGAAGAAAGAGGTGGTAATGATGATGATGATGATGATGATGATGATGATGATGATGATGATGGTGATGATGGTGATGATGGTGGTAATGGCGCTGCTGATCCCAAATCGCAACTATTTATTCAGATGACTCAGCCAAGAAGCCGTGCTCCTCAGGCAGTCCCACGCAGCCAGTGCTAGCGGCTACCATCAGCTCTGTAATTAAGGGTTTGCTGCCGTCGGAGAGGCGACAGGCTACCGGCCACCAGGCGGGGACCTGGCCGCGACTTGAGCGGTCTGGCGCCGGGCTCATACT
>BLKM01000543.1:122610-188534 GCA_013340265.1 Coptotermes formosanus | reverse complement strand
GGGTACTCTGCTCGGTGTATCCCCACAGCTGTACACTACACGTGCAGATGGGTACTCTGCTCGGTGCATCCCCACAGCTGTACACTACACGTGCAGATGGGTATTCTGTTCGGTGCATCCCCACAGCTGCACACCGCACGTGCAGATGGATTTAGGTTTCGCCTGTACAGCGGAAGTGCGCTTTGCAGACACAGCGGGCCGCCTTCCCAGCAGCCAATACGTTTTTCTCTATTTGACACCAAGCCCCCCTCTTTTCTTTGTAACATGGACTTTCCATGGAAGCTTAGCGTCTAGCGTCATACCGACGTATTTCGCTGTGTTTGAGTGTGGTATTTCGTTGTCACTGGTGGTCACCGGTACGTATATTTTGTTTCTTTATTAGTGAATTTCACACGAACGGACTTTGCTCTGTTTAGTTTGATACGCCGCTTTTGTCCGACTATTTCTTTGACTGACAATTTGTTGCAGTTTATCTGTTGCTTGTTTTTTACTGCTTCCCACAGCCAAGACAGCCGTGTCGTCTGCGAATGGGGCGATTGTGTTATTTGCTGGCGCTGGAAGCCACTCTTGCACAGTCAGTAGCTGACAGACCCTGGCACACTCCCATGTGGCACTCCTGCTTTTATTTCCTTCAGGTCTGAATGTGCTTCTTCGTATTTATTCCGAAACGCCTGTCCGCTATGTATGATGTCAGTATTTGGGCACTCTGCTTTGGAAGGAATATTTCGAGTTTGCATATTAAACCGTCGCCAAACCCTGCCAAATGCTTGCACTACGTCTGGAAAATTGCAGAATAAATTTTCTCTTCTTCTAGTGCTTGTTTGGCTGCACCAATTACTCTGCGCACTTGGTCTGTTGCAGAGTGTTTGTTTCCAAATCCAAGTTGATGAGAAGCAACCAAATCTTTCTTTCAATAACTGGTTTAAATATTTTTAACAGTATTTTTAAAAAAGTTTCGATATTATAGGCAGTAATTATATAGGCCTATATAAGGTACAGGTTAAGAATGAGTGGATTTATGCGTCTACTCCTCCGTACGCCGTTCACGGTGCGAAAAGACCTCATAAGCTTACGTAATCTAAGGTCCATAAATCATAGCAGTAAATCGCAGTTTGTTGTCTGCGTCCTGCAGGGCACGAGCAACGACCCGTTGTGGAGCTGTTGTTAAATGCGGCTTGGCTTTACAGTGCTTAAAGGCGCCCGTGTTGAAATACACGGCGTGACAGGCGTGCTGTTACAACTTACTGCCGCAAATCATGCCATGTGCATGGAAACATGACCGAAATGTCATGTGTTCTTCTGAAAGAGATTTATATAACACGAGTACGGGCAGGGGGGGGGGGGGCAAGGGCACGGCAGCCAGCAACACTGACTTTTACATTGTATTGTCGGCCATATGCGTGATACAGCAGTGCGGCTTGGCACAAATTGGTGCGTGGCTTCCCGAGAAGCATTGCACACAGAGAGAGCGGACGACAACGTGCTCCGAGCTTGCAGACACAACACTGGAGTCTCGACGGACTAACCCTCTAAAGCCCAGCGGTTACTCTACGTACCGCCAGGTTTAACATTCACAAATTCTACGTTCTGCCCACACAGTGTATTTATGTGTTTTGTGTGGATCTCAGAACAAACTGCGATTATTTCCCTATACAGCATTAACTGACTGGTTTTTATAACCGAGACGGAGTGTGTTTACTGCGCGGTACGGACTGAATATTTATGTATATACCGCCAGGTTTAACATTCACAAATTCTACGTTCTGCCCACACAGTGTGTTTATGTGTTTTGTGTGGATCTCAGAACAAACAGCGATTATTTCCCTATACAGCATTAACTGATTGGTTTTTATAACCGAGACGGAGTGTGTTTTCTGCGCGGTACGGACTGAATATTTATATATATACCGCCAGGTTTAACATTCTACGTTCTGCCCACACAGTGCATATATGTGTTTTGTGTGGATCTCAGAAGAAACAGCGATAATTTCCCTATACAGCATTAACTGATTGGTTTTTATAACCGAGACGGAGTGTGTTTACTGCGCGGTACGGACTGGGTCCTTATATATAAACCACCAGGGTTAACATTTACAAATTCTACCTTCTGCCCACGCAGTGTTTGTGTGTTTTGTGTGGATCTCAGAACAAACAGCGATTATTTCCCTATACAGCATTAACTGATTGGTTTTTATAACCGAGACGGAGTGTGTTTACTGCGCGGTACCGACTGGGTCTTTATATATAAACCACCAGGTTTAACATTTACAAATTCTACGTTCTGCCCACACAGTGTTTGTGTGTTTTGTGTGGATCTCAGAACAAACAGCGATTATTTCCCTATACAGCATTAACTGACTGGTTTTTATAACCGAGACGGAGAGTGTTTACTGCGCGGTACGGACTGAATATTTATATATAAACCGCCAGGTTTAACATTCACAAATTCTACGTTCTGCCCGCACAGTGTGTTTATGTGTTTTGTGTGGATCTCAGAACAAACAGCGATTATTTCCCTATACAGCATTAACCGACTGGTTTTTATAACCGAGAGGGAGTATGTTTACTGCCCGGTACGGACTGGTTATTTATCTTTATTATTAATTGAAATTCGCCTTGCAAATATAACAATAAGGACCTGTTTTGATTGACACACACTTATGCTCTGCGAAGACCCATTTATGCTCACATTTCTTAACCCTTTAACCCTTACTCCCATTACGCACATTATGTTTATGCACGTGGCATCACATTACTGCTGCCGCGCACCACACAGCCGCTTTCTGTCGCTGCGATAACAATTATTATGCGATGCAGTTGAGAACGTCCCGCGACCACGCGCCTGTGCACGTCGTGCCGCCAGGAAGCATCCTATCACGCAAGTCTTAACATTGCCACACACAAATGTAATCTGCGTGTGTATTGATGGAAGCAAGAGGTAGAAAAGCAAACACAACACCAATACATGACCCGCAGCCACGCCTTAAACATTCCCGACAAACAGCAGAATAACTAAGTGAACGAGACACGTGGGCACACTCTCGCTCTGATGACACCAATAGAAACCAGTAATTGTGTCAACACCTTCATGTAATTCCATTACTTAGAAAAAGTTACGTCACAACAACGTTATTACAATGGAACCTACAGTTACAGCATGGGGGGGCTTGGACTGGCTTAAACTTTTAAAGCCTAGCGGCAACTTTACGTACCAGCAGGTTTAACATTAAAAAATTCTACATGGTGCCCACATTGCGTTTATGTGCTTTGTACGGATCTCAGAACAAACAGCAACTTTTGCCTTATAAAACATTAAGAGACTGGTTTTTATAACCGAAGTGGAGAGTGTTTACAGCGCGGTACGCACTGAGTCCTTATATAAAACAGATACGCTTCGTCTTTAAAGGGTTAATCTGCCTCAGGATAGGGACAAATGGCACGCTGTTGTGAACACGGTGATGAACACTTCGGTTCAGTAAAATGCAGAAACTTTTGGAGAAAGTGAGGAAACTGTAGCGTCTCAAAAATGATTTCCGCCATTAATGATGCAGTTACACTGACACGAGTAGCTTTCAAGATCCTACGACTGGTTGAGGAAGCAAATTGTTATCCAGAAAAGCACCCAGTTTTGCTGGCCTCACACTGAACGCACTTAGCAAGCGACACTGTTGCTTTGTTAGAGGCCACTTAACTGCAGGTGTTCCACGCAGTTTGCCAGTCGCCTTTAGGCACAGGTTCTGTTGGCCCACTAGGCAGTCATTGTGTGCAGCTGAAGAAAACACCGCAAACCCCCAGTAACAAAATAGAGAAACCATTCTTCTCTGAAGATTTAGACTTGCAGAATAAATCTAGGCTAACCCTTCCGGTCATTTTCAACGACAATAAGAACGTACAGTGTGTTACGGTAATGACACCGTGTGGTTTGGTACGGCGTTGTGAACGTTACAGAGGTAGGCACTGCGCCTGTCTTCAGGGTGGAAGTGCGGGTGAAAGCAGCATCTCGCCTCTATACACGTGTAACGGCCTGCCACAGCACAGGAAGCCACGGCGTGAACAGGGACGTGTAACGGCCTGCCACAGCACAGGAAGCCACGGCGTGAACAGGGACGTGTAACGGCCTGCCACAGCACAGGAAGCCACGGCGTGAACAGGGACGTGTAACGGCCTGCCACAGCACAGGAAGCCACGGCGTGAACAGGGACGTGTAACGGCCTGCCACAGCACAGGAAGCCACGGCGTGAACAGGGACGTGAAACCAAATGGATGTTGCAGATAAGCAGTAACTTGCGCGGCATATCGGCGCTGTGCGTCTTTCATGTACAGGAGCTGCCGCGTCTGAAATCTCACGTCTCTTTTAAATTTCTGGAGTACATCAGCACACCCCTGCAAAGTGAACAGGGCTGCCAACATTTGCGGCGAGTGACAAACCTAACCTTGCTTATCTCCCATTTCGCCAGCACCAACAGGCCTGTAGCTTATTGTCAATATGCAATATCGAATTCTTAGTTCGTATCAGCAGACATGCTCCCTCGTTCGTGCGCGGGGCACTCTACTCCTAATATTTGATTCCTCTAAAGCAGGGTTTCTCAGTGGGGGTTCCGTGGAACCCTTAGGTTCCGCGATAGAAATGGGTTTATGTGCAGCAACAAACAAGCACGTGTTTCACATGACAGCTACATTTCATCCTTATTTTTAGTTTCCATAAGCGCACATTTTACCCACATATAGGCCTGTATAGGGGATCCAGAAACCAACACACGTGTGTAATCACTGTGTGACGGCCGGCCTGCACGTTAGCCCCTTCCTGTCACTTGGTAAGAAAATGTTTGTTCAAAGTCTTGTATAAAATTGTATCTTAGGTTATAATTGTATTCATATTGCTTTGGCTTGTGGTTTTTACTAGCTTTACTGTTTAGCGTTGTCAGTACACTGTGATGTTACAAATAGCACTAATTAACATCAGTTTACAGCCTTCATTTAAATTAATTTACGAACACTACCTCTAGAAACGTTGAATCCCATTTCGGCTTCGGCCAGTTATTTAACAGAAATTCACTGTGTTTGACTTACGGGGTTTTAAAATTTGTGAAAGGGAGAGGAAGGGGTGACTTTCAAGAACGTCTGGATAAGAAATCATTTTTGGATCTAAATATGGGAAAAAGCTGCCCGTGCGCAGATCGTAACTCTTTAGTGCCCTGTGGATCGGAAAACTGTGATACGGCTTACAGGCCCACTTGGAAAAGGTCAAAAACCTAGAAGGAAATTAAAAAAAATAAAAACAGAAGTTTGCTGCAGCCACACTGCCTACTTGCATTGCATACAACAATTTCTATGCAGGGGTCCCTCAGACCTGAAAATTATTGCAAGAGTTCCTCCAGGGTAAAAAGTTTGAGAAAGGCTACTTTAAAGCGCAGTGGTTACTCTGTATGCAGCTGCTTTGCCATTAAAACAGCTCCGTCCCACATTACCCCCCCCCCGTGTTTATAGGCTCCCCCCACTCTCGCAACAAGCAGCATAAAACAGTTTGTCTTTGTAATGGAGACAATAGTTCTCTGTGAGGTACGAACTGAAATGTCACTTGTCATTTGAATGTTTTATGTCCGTTCAAATGTCCGGAGTCCGTGTCCGTCTTCCGGACAAGCAAAGTTGCAGTGTTTAGTAACGACGCCTGAAGAAAAGCAAAGTAAAGACTCCACGCTTTCCTCACGCCACACGCAACATTTCTGGACGCTATCCGTGCGTGGTCGAACTGTTTCGCCCCAAATGTGGCCACCCTGAGGCAACTCTCACTCCGGAGCTGACAGTCTTAACTCTGCCTCCCATAAATCAAAGAAATTCCTCGCTCGCCTGTTTTGGTTTCACTGGTAATTATTACCTATCAGAGTGCGGTTCGTGTAACGGCCAAGCAATACTGCTCGAGTAATGCAGCCCGCACAGCACCGGCACTGTAACTGCCGCTCAGAACACGGACGGATTGACGTATTAAATTTATATGGGAAACGGGTTGCTTATACGGGGGTTCGGTCTGAAAGAGGGAAGTGACTGGGGGGGAAGGGGTATGAAGGGTACCTGGCAGAGAACTCACGCGAACATTCCTCAAGTTTTTGTAGAGATCAGAAAGGAGCAGCCGCTGAAAATCACTTCGTTCGGAATGTACGTGTGAGAAGGAGTTCTTGATAAAGTGAAAGAAAGAGTAAATACAGACGAATTTGTGTCGAGACCTCCACAGGTCATATCCTCTCCTTGGGATGCCAAAAACAACCCGCATCAAAACACACTTCAGGCAACTACATTACCGACTGTGCTTATCGCTGTAACAGCGCTGCTTGTGTATGAGACGGGCCAGGCAGCATGGCGTCGCACTGTGTGCATGCAGACACTTCTGGGCCAGCACAGCGGTCTGTCTGCACTGCAACGAAACAAAACACACAGTTTGCCTATCTAGTCACAGTACAACAGAATCTCAATTAACCCTTTAAAGACGAAGCGTATCTGTTTTATATAAGGACTCAGTGCGTACCGCGCTGTAAACACTCTCCACTTCGGTTATAAAAACCAGTCTCTTAATATTTTATAAGGCAAAAGTTGCTGTTTGTTCTGAGATCCGTACAAAACACATAAACGCAATGTGGGCACCACGTAGAATTTTTTAATGTTAAACCTGGTGGTACGTAAAGTTACCGCTAGGCTTTAAAAGGTTAATGCTTGGACGACACTGTGGTTTCAGTGCGTTTGCACAGTACGCCTATACGCAGCGCAACACACTACCAGCCCGCCGTGAGTTTTGCCGTACGGCCGTCTGAATATCGTTTAGTGCACGTGACAATATTTCGAAAGTACGAGCAGTTCGCGAGAAACTAATGTGGATTGAACTGGCTTGGGATGTCTCGGCAAGTCTCAGGTCCGCTGACACCAATCTTGCTGGCGCTGTACGGCGCACGAACCCTGCAGTACGCTGGACGCTGAGGTAACTCGCCGCGGCTACTGCGAGCAGTGACCCTGCCCCCTTGTTGCTCGACACGTAACGGTATTTATGGTGCCTTAACTGCAGGGCCACGTAAGACAGTCGCGATATGTCTACTTGGTGAGGGCCAACAGCTGTTGGCTGCAGTAGCAACTTCAGTAACTTGAATATTGTCCGGAAACGCTGGGCTTAAATTGCTTTACCAGAGGAAGGTTTAGCGAAACGGTGTCACAAAGTGCAGACGTTCTTAAAAACCAGGCATTTGCACAACTGTTCAACACACTAGCCACCTTCTTTGAGTTTGCGCATCACGGCTGTTCTGACAAGTGCCCCCAGCTTCTGCCTGCTCCAAGCTACACACAGGCACGGCGCGACCCCACATTCCATTTATACAGCCCCGTGTCACCGCCTCACCTCTTCGATTAGGATCCCCAACGCGGAATTAATCTGAAATATTTTCAAGTGGGCTACACGTTTTGCTTATCTCGTGCCTTCAGATTTAATGAATTATACGTACTTTTTACCACTTCACTGTTAGAAACCTTAAACTCTGTCAATGCACTGCAGACACCAGCTGTACATTTAAATAATTCGCGCTGAATGCCGTAACACATTTGTATTAATGCCAAGTTTTTCCTTCAGTTACAGGAGTAAATGTGGCCGGAGCTACTTGAGAATAATGAGGTTTGAAACAACCAGATTTTACTGGCGCCTGACACAGGATGTTGTGGAGCCCTGGTGGAATTACAAATGCCAGGGGAAGCGAAGTTCTCCGACAAATTCGTACTGCAGTGACACCGTCCGTCGGAGGGATTTCTTGGCACTGAACCCGATTTCGCGCGGCGAGAGGGTGGCCTGCCTAAGCTGTGGGCCAATTTTGACGAAACTACTGAAATCTGGTGAGTATTGTGAGTGTTGTGAGTGGGACTGTCTCTCTCCTTCTTGATGGGAATGTGGGACTGTCTTAGCCCTTGGCGATAACTTCACTACTTTCCTTCGAAACGTCGGGAAGCCTCACACTCTGGTCATGAGTGTTCCGCTGTGGTTAAGAAGGCCTGATCCTGAACCTCAGCCACATTCTCCAACCATTTCTGTCGCTACGTGTGTTTAACTTTGTGACATTCCAGATTTACGCCTTGTTCGTTCCTTTAACCTTTTAAAGCCTAGCGGTAACTTTACGTACCACCAGGTTTAATATTAAAAATTCTACGTGGTGCCCACATTGCGTTTATGTGTTTTGTACGGATCTCAGAACAAACGGCAACTTTTGCCTTATAAAACATTAAGAGACTGGTTTTTATAACCGAAGTGGAGAGTGTTTACAGCGCGGTACGCACTGAGTCCTTATATAAAACAAATACGCTTCGTCTTTAAAGGGTTAAACCACGCAGTCTGCATCCTAAAGTCGTTATTTTCTTTCATGCAACGACTTTTGTATGCGTTTATCTTACTCCTTTGTTTATCTGTTTGTATCGCCACGTGTATTTTATTTTTGTTCCCATGTGACGCCATCATGAATCATACCTCCCCCCATACACCCCCACTCTACCACCATTACAAAATAAAAAATATAACCCGGCTTATTTCTTTCGTTTTATTCTCAGCCTTTCTTCCTTTTGTGCTACTCTCTGCTAGAAGAAGGCGGGGACTGACTGCGCGTTTGTTTCCGCCTACAAACAAAACACACTCCAGTCCGGCCTTCCTCTCCAAATGCTACTGCCATCTAAACGGATGAATTCTGAACTACGCTCTGTGTATGATTCGATGTTCTGCGGCACTGATTATTAGACAACCCATTTCCGGTGTGTGACGCCGCGTAGTGTGGCATATATATAAATTTAATTGTGTACTGCTGCATCCGTCTTCAGAACGGATGAAGACATTACCATGAAGATGGCGACATCATATTCCTCTGTAACACCGACACACATGTCGCAACTCACGGCCTCACTGTGTGCAGTTTAAACCTTTGAAGTGCCGCCCTTACATTCGAACATCAAAGCAGCTCTCGGCCACTGAAATATCCACAGGCGTCTTCCTTAGAGGGCCCGACAGACTGTCCTTTGCTTTGCTAATTACCAGAAAGAACGGCTGGATGACGAATTGCCATTCATTTCTTTCTTGACCCGCTGGCACACTAACCAGGCCCTTGCACATTCTGCCAGCGAAACGTCCTACCAAACCAGCCTTACTTTACAGCCAGTAAAACTATATTCAATTCAGCCAGTAACATTCCCATTTAAAGGAAGCAAAAGCAAAAAAAGACGGCAGTTGCAGGTCAGAGACCTTGCAACGCAAATGTGTCCCTCACTGCCAGTGTCATGCAAAGGGCAGTGGCGACTGCAGGCCCTCCTGCCCAGGTGACGAGCACTGTACTCCTTTGCTGCGTACATGATTAAAACTCAAATGCAAGGTCTTAATAAAACTACACCATAACAAATACAGGGGTTCAGGAGAACTATTAAACCTTTTAAGTAAATCCACCCTGTATGCCGCGGCGGTTACTGTACGTACCGGCAGGTTTTACACTCACAAATTCTACGTTCTGCCCACATAGTGTGTTTATGTGTTTTGTGTGGATCTCAGAACAAACAGCGATTATTTCCCTATACAGCATTAACTGGCTGGTTTTTATAACCGAGACGGAGTGTGTTTACTGCGCGGTACGGACTGAATATTTATATATATACCGCCAGGTTTAACATTCACAAATTCTACGTTCTGACCACACAGTGTGTTTATGTGTTTTGTGTGGATCTCAGAACAAACAGCGATTATTTCCCTATACAGCATTAACTGGCTGGTTTTTATAACCGAGACGAACTGTGTTTACTGCGCGGTACTGACTGAGTCTTTATATATATATATATTACCACCAGGTTTAACATTCACAAAGGCTACGTTCTGCCCCCACAGTGTGTTTATGTGTTTTGTGTGGATCTCAGAACAAACAGCGATTATTTCCCTATACAGCATTAACTGACTGGTTTTTATAACCGTGACGGAGTGTGTTTACTGCGCGGTACGGACTGGATATTTATATATATACCGCCAGGTTTAACATTCACAAATTCTACGTTCTGCCCACACAGTGTGTTTATGTGTTTTGTGTGGATCTCAGAACAAACAGCGATTATTTCCCTATACAGCATTAACTGACTGGTTTTTATAACCAAGACGGAGTGTGTTTACTGCGCGGTACGGACTGGGCGTTTGTAGCTGTATGGTTCAGATACATTTATTCTGTAAAGACGCTGGGTAAGGTAGCCTATGACTTTCCCAACCAGGTGGGTCCAGTTTGAAAATTTAATACGTTGTCGCATTTTCAAACAGTTCCAACGACTTATGTGCAAGACAAATGTTTTGAAGTGTCTCTGTTACTTCGATGCAAAATAGAAAGAAGTGTTGTTTAATAAGAAGCAATATTGAAAAACTGCCGGACGGAGGTCACACGGTGCGAGGCGGGGGCTGTATGGATGGCGGGAGGTCCATATTCTCCCCGTAGCAATGTAACCAAATCATAAGTCTGTTTGGCAGTACGGGGCCCACTGATTTGCAACTCTTTAAACCCCTTAAGGGTTGACAAGCGATATGGAACAGACGTCGACTTGAAGCAAGCTGTCGCCTCATATCTACAGACACTTCACACGGATTTCTTCTTCTCCGGGATAAAAGCCTTACTGCCACGGCGGGATGAAGCTTAAATGTCAATGGCGACTGCGTGGAGTCTGGTGTGTACCATCTGCTGCACATGTGCCACGCACACAGCGTAGTCAGAATAAATTTGCCGCGATCAGAAGACTTGTTACGTTATGTTTTGAAACATTTGTATATTAAATATAGTACTCTGTACTAGTAACATTAGCATTTGTAATGGATTTCACACTAAATTTTTAAGTTCACCGTTGAATTGCAACGTAAGGTTCCGTCCTAATATCTCGTTCAAATTTTATTATCGTATCTCTCTGCCATGTAAACACTGCATTTTCTCGTTTGATCCATCATTTACCTCTTCATTCCATACAGCAGTACGTGTGTTCCTTCACTGCCGCATTATGGAAGAGTGTCTGAATGGTGCGGGTTCTTAATATCACGTTTCGCTGCGCTGCCCGTCTGCCCGATATAATTTGTCTTCTGACAGTAATGTCTGCCTCCCCATCTCGGCTAATTGCACGGCACCCACTGACCTACACATGTGATTATTATAGTAATTCGCTTTCCTCTATTTGACGGTGCCTGAATTCCTTTCTTTTCCTGGCGTCGGCGCACATCTCCCTGCCTCGGCTGTTGTTATGTCTGGTGCAGCAGCCGTAAGCACCGTGGCTCGGACAGCCTCGTGTCTTTCTCCGCAGGAAAGGCACTCTTCGGCCGTAATAGCATAGGACTCTTGGTTGTTTTGACATCCTGTTGAAGGCTGCATATTATAAACAGGGTAACAGGATTGCTGAGTCACAGGCCTGCTGAGGGCGGAACTGGCAGTCCAACGCCGACAGGCTCTGTGGGCCTATAGGCAAGATAACAGCCACGGAAATACTATACAATATTTGCCTAACCGATGGAGATACTGAGTTTACACTGCGTGAATTACCCGTGCCTTTCCAAAACTCCTAAAACCGAAAAAATAAAAGAACCCAAGACTAACTGCACGCGCTGTAGAAGTGCTACAGAGCTATGTCTCCTAAAGCAAGCGAACAGCAGGGGCTGAATATAGAAGCTGAAGCCGTCTGTAAGCAGGACATGAACAACAGGGGCAGAGGAGGTATACTTCCACCCATTCTTAACCTTGACAGTAGATGGTGGTGAATGGCCAGCTTTACGCCTCGGCCGTTTTAACTCGTGCGAAATGTTCCCACACAGGAGGCTGTGCGGATACTAGAGGCAGTCCGGACGTTTCGGAAAAGAGCAAATTTCTTGCCCCTGTCGGAAACCTAACCACTCTTCCTCGAGGGTCGAGTCACCATACCGACTGAGCTACACCGGCTCCTAGACCTCGAAAATGCCAGACAGCTAATTGTTCTACATGTCTGTATCTAAGCATGCAGCAACTTCGTTTTAAATATGGAATTGTAATGTAAAATCACATCGACTTAAAATAGACCGCGGCACGAATTTTAACTTAATTCTGCGGCAGACTTGAAGACTCAAGCAGAAAGTTTCTTGTGAACGTCCGCAGCACACCCCCAACCAACATGGCTTCAGATTTCTGGAGGCTGCCATCTCCCACAGGCTAACAATTTATCCTGCTTTGAGAAGCAACCAAACAAGGACACTGTAGCAGCAAGTGAACGTTTAACTACGCACACACTGCACCAGTCTGCACAGCACACAGGCTGTCTCAATAGAGTTCCAAACTTATTTGTGAGACTGTCTTTCAGATACAGGCCTATAAGTAAATATATGATGAATAAATTGTTTATGCGAATTTATACGCTAGATTTTTCCGGAAACACAAGAAGGCGGTTCTTCCGGTCTATTTAAAAAACATATCCTACGAATTATACAGGGTGTCCGGTGACCTGAAGCATCTAGCCAGACCGCATCCATTTCAAATTCATATCCCTCTGCAAGCTGAGGTTCCCAAAGCTAAGACGGCGACGTCATATCCCTGGATGAACGCAACGCAAGCGAAAGTGGGCCCCACAAGGAAACACACCAAAATAGCACGAAATTTGTACTTTATTGGTTGTCCCGTCCTGTAGCAAATTTTTGAAGGGAATTGTTTGCAAAGCAGGACAGCAGAATGTGAGCCGCTGTACCCGGGCGACGAGTTTGTGCCTCCGTTGGGCGAAGTACTCAAACAGGTAAAGGAATTTGTTCAATCTTAGGCATAACTTGGGAGGGGAGGTGGGGGGGCAAATGCCCCACCCCTATTTTTTCAACTTAGGAATTTTGGTTAATGAATTGAGCAACGGAAAATAAAAAATTAAACAGAAGAAATGAAAAATCTGCGTTTCAGGGAACCAGCCCTCTCGTGTTTCAATTTTGACTGTTTTTCCCATAAAGTTTCCAGTACCCACGGTCAGCACCCCCCCGCCCCCCCAATGCTAGTAGCCAAGTTACGGTTATGCTCAGTTATATATACACGTACGTATGTACACAGGGCTATATGTATGTATGTGTGTGTATGCAGTACAGGAGCCTGCCACTGCTAACACACGCCAATTACCTTCAGTTTCCAGCATACAGTTTACAACTAAATAAGCCATACGGCTGTTCTTGTTACACAAACTGCCCATCCTTTTCTTCGATTATCTGCTTTTTTTTCGTTCGCCTTGCAGCTTTCCAGTTGCTGTGTAAAACAGTTAGCAGGGCCTTCAGTTTATCTAAAGTCTGCATTCTGAGCGACATTGCAGTGCCACACACACTTCAGCGCGTGCGCGACATTGCAGTGCCACACACACTTCAGCGCGTGCGCGACATTGCAGTGCCACACACACCTCAGCGTGTGCGCGACATTGCAGTGCCACACACACCTCAGCGTGTGCGCGAATTTGCAGTGCCACACACACACCTCAGCGCGTGCGCGACATTGCAGTGCCACACACACTTCAGCGCGTGCGCGACATTGCAGTGCCACACACACCTCAGCGTTTGCGCGAAATTGCAGTGCCACACACACCTCAGCGCGTGCCCGACATTGCAGTGCCACACACACCTCAGCGCGTGCGCGACATTGCAGTGCCACACACACCTCAGCGCGTACCCGACTTTGCAGTGCCACACACACCTCAGCGCGTTCCGATTTCAGTGCAAATTTGGTTGAGGGACTTAAATATACAGCAGCACGGCAATGTTTGGCACCATGTATGCTGTTCACAGTAAACAGGAGTGCATTAATTGTCGCAGCAAGTAAATCAGTGGGGCAGGTCACAGTGTTAGAACGTTCAAAGGTGCAGACCCACTCCGACAGTTATTTCTTTAATAAACCTGTATTTAGGTTTATCGCTGTGTCTTTCATTTTATCCAAAGTGAAAATTACGTAGACAGAAGCAGAGCATCTGTGGATATTTTCTCCCTCCATCTGCAGCAGTGTTTGGGTCAGTTCTCAGTCGCAGGCAGGCAGATATAAGGAAGTTGCTGCAATTTCATGCGTTGTTAGTCGCGGGACGGTAGGGATATGTCAATGGCACTTCAGACTGCTTGTTCCTGTCGCGACACACACTGCGCGCTCTACATAACATCTACTTCGGTTAAACATTTACTTCGTCTCCTGCAGTTGCGTCCGCGTGGCCCTGCATGAAAAATATCCCTCAGCCTTTCAGCCTTTTTCGACAGTTTGCTGTTTTCTTACGCAAAACATGTTACGAAATTTGAGTCAACACAGACATTTTGAGCACTGTTTTAATGTGCGCCTGCTGTCGCGATTTTCGACCCGTCTGATGTCATCACGCGTGTGCACGCGTATACAGGGCACAAGAGAGTAGCGAAGTACCGCGTGTTGCTATTACAAGATACGAAGAGCTCGAATTTGTGTCACAGTTTACTTACGCGTAATACACGCCGCAGCCTGAATTACTACTACTACTACTACTACTACTACTACTACTACTACTACTACTACTACTACTACTACTACTACTACTACTACACCATCCCCTGTATGCAGGGTATTCACACTTATGTACCTGAAACAAACCACGTTTCTAGGGTACACAGTGCCGCAGCTATCCCGCACGTACTGTTAATGGTGCATATACCGCTGTCTGCAATATTAAACTCCTTTGTGCTTCTACATTAGCATTTCCCGCAGTGTGTGTGCTGTGCCCAGTACAGCTGTTTTCTGCAGTTCCTTGATATCGTGCTGTCCCGGTACGCTGCTCAAGTATTTTCTGAAGGATTTTGAAATGGCTCCAGTTGCCCCTATTGTTGCTGGCGTCACCTCTGTTTTTACATTCCACGTGCGCTGTATTTCTGTTGTAAGGTCTTTATGTTCTACAATCTTCTCGGCTTTATCACATTTCTGCCTCCTGAAACTGTAACACCTGTTAATATAGACGCTCCCTTTTCATTAGCACGGATTGTGATGTCCGGTTTATTGTTGCGGACGGTTCTGTCCGTTTGCACCTGTTGGTTCCACAGCGTGGTTACCTTGCCCACTTGACTTGTTTCTGCTGCTGTTGTTGTTGTTATTATTATTATTATTATCATCATCATCATCATTATAAGAAAACATTCTGAAGGATCCTGGCACTACTAACGATATCTGCAGAAAATACGTACAAACACTGGAAACCGTTTAACGTATGCCGTGCACTTGCTGAAGGCGACCGCACCCACCGGCACAGTCCGGTGGCCCGCCCTGTCACCGTGCCTCAAGAACTGACTACCAAATGTGGACTGTCGAAGGCAGCACCAGTACCGCATTATAAATGTGAGGCACGGTCCGTGTTAGACTGTACTATGGCAGGCCCATAGTACTGATCGCCCTGTCCGACGCAATAGACCGCACAGTTGTGCGTCACAAAATCATGGAAGCAGCACGCCCAGTAGGTGCAGCAATTGCCAACAGCCACAGCCACCGACACGGTACGGAAGTGTGCAGACTGGAAAGAAGAGCTTACAAGGAAAGGGCACCTGCAGACGGCCCGTAGAGTGCCACCAGTGCTGCCCACAGCGGGTACCCGTACAGTGCCACCAGTGCTGCCCACAGCGGGTACAGCCCCACGCAGACTGCACGGCAGTACAAAAGTGCTTCGTTTGTGCCCTGCTCTGTACATTCTGGTGCAGAAAGCAGTAACACTTGGCCTAACACATGCCGTTTAGCCACACAGATTTTGGCACAACGGTGCATAAAATGTGCTTGGTTAGTGAGCCCGTACTGTTTTGGGCCCAGATAAACTGCTGTGAAGTATGGAAAGTGGTTGTTGTTGTTGGTGGTGGTGGTGGTTTTGTGGTGGTGGTTTTTGGTGGTGATGGTGGTGGTGGTGGTGGTGGTGGTGGTTGTGGTGGTGGTGGTGGTGGTTGTGGTGGTGGTGGTTGTGGTTGTGGTGGTGGTGGTGGTTTTGTGGTGGTGGTTTTGTGGTTGTGGTGGTTTTGTGGTGGTGGTGGTGGTGGCGGTGGCGGTGAGTTTATCCAGCCTACATGACACAGCCATTTTCCCCAATACGAACAGAACGCACCAAAACACACACAGCACACGAACAACCCGCCGCCCTCCTCACTATATCCTTCAGATTTGCCATCTCATTATTCGTGTCTCGCTTTCCTGTGTTTCTCAGTGCGGCACAGACGTTTCGTGCCTGTAACGCAAGCAGATAACCACTGACAGCCATATCTATTGCAACAATATCACGTGTCACAAGATTTAAAAAAATATTCGAAATCTGGCACTTTCCAACTGGTTATACAATATGCATGATTTCTTCTTTATGACCTTTGTGCACAGGCCTGATGAAGACCCGACAGTTTAGTCGAAACATCCAGCCAAGAATCAAAATTCTATACTTTGCCTTACACTCTGTACCAGGGTGGACATGGGGACAACAACAACAACAACAACAACAACAACAACAACAACAATAATAATAATAATAATAACGGCACACAGCAGTGACGGTGCCACATAAAGGCTTCACCTAATGTTTACCGAAACAGAGCACTGAAATGTACACACAACTGAAGGTAACATAACGATACGTCAGACAAAAGAGGAGGGTGAAGGATGTAATGAATATCAGAAAGCAAGAGACGCACAAAACGTAAGAAGGCCAAGAGGAAACAAAACACAATCTGCAAGCGTTACAAGTTTCTTAGGGCAAGGTGTTATGTAGCCACACAGAACGTTTCGTACAGTGTCGGAAGTGCAGTCGACAGTTAGCTGGCAACAATGATTGATGTGCTACCGCCATAATTATAGTGATTGTTGTCTCGCAACACAACCCGGCCTTGGGCGCCCCCCCCCCCGCCGCAGGGCTAGCCCCTAGATAGCTAGCCTCTTCTTGCAAGCGGATTTTGTCTGTCCGTGAGAACACTACGCTACTCCAACTTCTGGGAAGGTAAAGGCCAAATGGCACCGGCACATGAACGGGTGCAGGGGGTACGGAGGAAAGGCTCTACTTATTCTTAGCAGTCACTGTGCTGCACCTTATTCCGTGCCCTTCGATTTCCCTCAGGCCTATGGCGCTGTAATATGGCGAGTTTATGGTGCCGTGGTGCTTACTTCATGGCTTTATTCACAGTGAAAATAATGTTGTGACTTTGCAAGCCATTCGGTCAGGTGGGTAATGGAGGTACAGCTCCACTCATTCTTAACCTCAGCATTACATGGAGCGGTGAAGAGCCAAACACACTGGCTGCTTAACCACTAAGACAAAGTCATTAAAAACAGCCGGGCTGGACATTTTGGAGAAGAGATAATCCATTGATTCTACCGGGAATCGAACCCCGTGTAGTTCAGGCCGTAGCCTAGTCACTACACCAACTGAGCTATCGCGGCTTCCTCTCTTCAAAGTGCGTGACTCACTGCAATTCTGCCTGTTGTTGTGTATGCGGCGAGATTTGTCGGAAACCTTAAGAACCGGACGGACTAAAGTTGCAAGAAAAGACGGCTGCAGCAGGAGGCTGTAGGCAACTGCTTGTTGACAGATTCCTGATTTGTACTTCTTAACAAATACTATTAGGATGAGAAAATCAGAGGTAAATGAGATCGAAGGGACATGTAGCACGCATGGGATAGAAATGACTTTCACGCAGCCTTTTGACAAGGAAATAAGCCGCGTACATTTCGCTATCCCTCCACTCCCCCATACATCATACTGATGCCTTGCTTCATTAAACACTGAAACCATTTGGCCTTTCGCTTCCAAACAACCTAAGGACAAGCTGCAGCGTCTCCACACGGTCAGAGAAAACTGGCGACACCAGCCTGACGGCCGACAGGCACTGCAATGTTGCATGCCAAACTACGACACGGACCTACATGGGCAATTTTCTGTCATGGAAAGGAAAAAATAATTCCTGTACCATTGAAAATAAAAATTATGTTAGCCCTTAGAAGCCCAGTGCTTAATCTACCTACCGCCAGCCGGTTTAACATTCACAAATTCCACGTTCTGCCCACAGAGTGTATTTATGTGTTTTGTGTGGATCTCAGAACAAACAGCGATTATTTCCCTATACAACATTAACTGACTGGTTTTTATAGCCGAGACAGAGTGTGTTTACTGCGCGGTACGGACTGAATACTTATACATATACCGCCAGGTTTAATATTCACAAATTCTACGTTCTGCCCACACAGTGTGTTTATGTGTTTTGTATGGATCTCAGAACAAACAGCGATTATTTCCCTATACAGCATTAACTGGCTGGTTTTTATAGCCGAGACGGAGTGTGTTTACTGCGCGGTACGGACTGAATATTTATATATATACCGCCAGGTTTAACATTCAACAATTCTACGTTCTGCCCACACAGTGTGTTTATGTGTTTTGTGTGGATCTCAGAACAAACAGCGATTATTTCCCTATACAGCATTAACTGGCTGGTTTTTATAGCCGAGACGGAGTGTGTTTACTGCGCGGTACGGACTGAATATTTATATATAAATCGCTAGGTTTAACATTCACAAATTCTACGTTCTGCCCACACAGTGTGTTTATGTGTTTTGTGTGGATCTCAGAACAAACAGCGATTATTTCCCTATACAGCATTAACTGACTGGTTTTTATAACCGAGAGGGATTGTGTTTACTGCGCGGTACGGACTGAATATTTATATGTGTACCGCCAGGTTTAACATTCACAAATTCTACGTTCTGCTCACACAGTGTGTTTATGTGTTTTGTGTGGATCTCAGAACAAACAGCGATTATTTCCCTATACAGCATTAACTGGCTGGTTTTTATAACCGAGACGGAGTGTGTTTACTGCGCGGTACGGACTGAATATTTATACATATACCGCCAGGTTTAACATTCACAAATTCTACGTTCTGCCCACACAGTGTATTTATGTGTTTTGTGTGGATCTCAGAACAAACAGCGATTATTTCCCTATACAGCATTAACTGACTGGTTTTTATAACCGAGAGGGATTGTGTTTACTGCGCGGTACGGACTGAATATTTATATATATACCGCCAGGTTTAACATTCAACAATTCTACGTTCTGCCCACACAGTGTGTTTATGTGTTTTGTGTGGATCTCAGAACAAACAGCCATTATTTCCCTATACAGCATTAACTGACTGGTTTTTATAACCGAAACGGAGTGTGTTTACTGCGCGGTAAGGGGTTGGGTAGTTATATCCGTAATGATGTATATCAACTTAACCATTTAGACGGTCCATATGATTTCGTTCTCGTATTCTCTTCTTACAGCACAAATTGAGGAGTCTGCCCCTTGAAAGTGTATGTACGTACGTAAGCAAATCGGACGTCCAACAGAAGGTCTTATCAAAATGGCGGGCGGCATGATGCAAATTTGACAGAAAGCCACGGCTGCCAGTTCTTTTAGCAACGCACTGTTACTTTACCTTTCATTAACGGCCTTCACTGACAGGATGACTGTCAGCTTCTAAATTTGGACTCATCCAGAAGCAGGACTCAGCTGTCAGCACCTTGTTCTCCGTACGCCTGTCATCCTCAACCAGTTGTTTCGTGTTTTGCCTCAGTCCTTCCAGCTATATACGGCGAAAGTACCTTAAATTTGGGCAAAACCAGTTGGTTCATCATCCTTGCCAAACTCAGATTTGTTTCTGTAGAGTCATTATTTTATCTGTCCAATATTATTTTTCCGTTCCCGCCATCATCCTAACAAGCATGTTGGCTTGCCACTCAGCATTTATGATTTATGCGATAACCGAGCAGAAAGGAAGTGACAAACAACACTTATCGGATCAAATAACGTCTCTTCACTATCAGTCGCTGTTTACTGGCGTCGCCATTAAGTTAAAATGGCATTAAAGAGAAGTACAATTGCAGAAAAACCTCAGTCCCCAAATTCAAATTGAATTTAGCCCTTTAAAGAAAAAGCGTATCTGTTTTATATAAGGACTCAGTGCGTACCGCGCTGTAAACACTCTCCGCTTCGGTTATAAAAACTATCTCTTAATGTTTTATAAGGCAAAAGTTGCTGTGTGTTCTGAGATCCGTACAAAACACATAAACGCAGTGTGGGCACCACGTAGAATTTTTTAATGTTAAACCTGGTGGTACGTAAAGTTACCGCTAGGCTTTAAAAGGTTAACGGTAAAAGTGCGTCTACAAACGATGTGTTCTGCGAATGACCAGCCGGGTATGATGACCGAAAACAACACAACCATGGCACAAAATACTTCCACATTAGTGTACTGTTTAAACAACACGACTCAGAGATGGTTGTGTGCGCCAAGGCACTTCAACGCACTGTCCCCATGGCAGTCGTCTTCCAACTGTCGTCATCATATCACTGTCCTCGCTTCCAAATATAATTTGTAATTACGCTACTAGATCGTTCAAGGTTCGGCGTGTCACGATCACACTCGAAGTTTACTGCTTCCGCCCTTGTGCGTCACGACGTTTGAAGGGCAGCCTGACGTCATGCGCGCTGCGAACTTGCTACGTTGTAGAAGAGAACTGCGTAGCAACTGTCAGCAGAGCTGGACACTGCGGTACAGGCTCAGCGTACCCCCACATCTGTTTATTACAGCCATCCTTTGCTCCTATTTGCAAATATCTGCTGCAACACACGCATATATATATATATATAAGCCTGTAAGGAGCTTGACGCGTAGGGCGTTCGTCAAGTGACGCCTCCTTAGTTGCCTCTTTACATCCACAGGAGGCGCCGCAGTGAAACGAAACACACAGTGTACATCACATTTCCACGTAGTCCCCCTGCAGTGCGCCAGAACGCACCCAGCACTGAGCAACTATTTGTAACTCACATTTCCACGTAGTCCCCCTCTACTGCGCCAGAACGCACCCAGCACTGAGCAACTATCTGTAACTCACATTTCCACGTAGTCCCCCTCTACTGCGCCAGAACGCACCCAGCACTGAGCAACTTTCTGTAACTCACATTTCCACGTAGTCCCCCTCTACTGCGCCAGAAAGCAGCCAGCACTGAGCAACTTTCTGTAACTCACATTTCCACGTAGTCCTCCTGCAGTGCGCCAGAACGCAGCCAACACTGAGCAACTTTCTGTAACTCACATTTCCACGTAGTCCCCCTCTACTGCGCCAGAACGCAGCCAGCACTGAGCAACTATCTGTAACTCACATTTCCACGTAGTCCCCCTGCAGTGCGCCAGAACGCAGCCAGCACTGAGCAAGTTTCTGTAACTCACATTTCCACGTAGTCCCCCTGCAGTGCGCCAGAACGCAGCCAGCACTGAGCAAGTTTCTGTAACTCACATTTCCACGTAGTCCCCCTGCAGTGCGCCAGAACGCAGTCAGCACAGAGCAAGTTTCTGTAACTCACATTTCCACGTAGTCCCCCTGCAGTGCGCCAGAACGCAGCCAGCACTGAGCAAGTTTCTGTAACTCACATTTCCACGTAGTCCCCCTGCAGTGCGCCAGAACGCAGCCAGCACTGAGCAACATTCTGTAACTCACATTTCCACGTAGTCCCCCTGCAGTGCGCCAGAACGCAGCCAGCACTAAGCAAGTTTCTCAAACCCGCTGCTGTAGTGTTCTTCAGCCTGCTGTTGAAACCAATCATCACGGAACGACAAATTAATTCCGTTGTAATATTTCAAGAGGGCTGCAAACCACAAGAAGGCAGACGGTGCCAAACTTTGACTGTGGGCACCGCGTGGAGCAACTGAAACGGCGATGCCCTGTGTCGCCACTGAAGTGTGGGGTCTGGTGTTATCATGTAGCAGACGCGTCGGCTTCTTGGCCCACCGACGAACGCCATGCATTCGTTCTGTCTGGCTCTTTAGGGACTTCGAGTAAGTCTGGGTGTTGATTCTCGTATATTTCATTGCGTTCTGCTGTTGAGTGATGCATCTGTGGCCACAGAAAATTATGAAAACACATTTTACAGCGGAAGGCTGAATGTTGAAAAATTTATTTTTGGAAGAGGGGTGGTCGTATTCAAGTGACATGCTTTTCACGTCCCGGTCACAGTGATATAATCAACTGTCGTCACATGTGACAACGCTGTAGGGAAAATCATTTCCTTCACTTTGGAGCGAGACAGCAGTCGCTGTCATGCTGCAGTCCTGCTTGCTGTTTGTTCTGAGATCCACATAAAACACATACACACACTGTGTGGGCAGAACGTAGAATTTGTGAATGTTAAACCTGGCAGTTTATATATAAATTTTCAGTCCGTACCGCGCTGTAAACACACTCCGTCTCGGTTATAAAAACCAGGCAGTTAATGCTGTATAGGGAAATAATCGCTGTTTGTTCTGAGATCCGCACAAAACACATAAACACACTGTGTGGGCAGAACGTAGAATTTGTGAACGTTAAACCTGACGGTATATATATATAAATATTCAGGCCGTACCGAGCAGTAAACACACTCCGTCTCTGTTATAAAAACCAGTCAGTTAATGCTGTATAGGGAAATAATCGCTGTTTGTTCTGAAATCCACACAAAACACATAAATACACTGTGTGGGCAGAATGTAGAATTTGTTAACGTTAAACCTGACGGTATATATATATAAATATTCAGTCCGTACCGCGCAGTAAACACACTCCGTGTCTGTTATAAAAACTAGTCAGTTAATGCTGTATAGGGAAATAATCGCTGTTTGTTCTGAGATCCACACAAAACACATAAATACACTGTGTGGGCTGAACGTAGAATTTGTGAATGTTAAACCTGGCGGTATATATATAAATACTCAAACCGTACCGCGCAGTAAACACAGTGCGTCTCGGTTATAAAAACCAGTCAGTTAATGCTGTATAGGGAAATAATCGCTGTTTGTTCTGAGATCCACACAAAACACATAAACACACTGTGTGGGCAGAACGTAGAATTTGTGAAGTTTAAACCTGGCTGTAGGTACGTACAGTAACCACTGGGCTTTATACGGGTGTGACTGTACATAAATTTACTCAAAACATCCATAATTCTTACCCAGAGAAGTAGCGCAGTGCCACTCGTTAGCCGGCCATGACTTCAGAATTCCTAAGCAATATCTGATGGGAATGACGGCTACAAATTTGCTTTCCAGTGATATGCTGTGCATTAAGGAAGTAACAAAAGCTTTCAGTCACAAAATATTTCGCACACTGAGAAGACACAGGCCTCCCCCACAACATTTCGCTGTGTAACGAGTTTTAATTTCTTCCGCAGCCTCGTTGATGCACGTTAAAAGTAACGTTTCGCTAGAAGGGTAAGAAAGTTAATTAGAACCCCCGAGATAACAAATATCCCTTCACATCCACGGCCGCCATAGTGACCCGAGCGTTCAATCAAAAAATTCAAACTACCCATTAATTATTCCCATCATGCCTTGCGTAGAGGTACGTTGTGCCTTAATAAATAATAACACAAGATACAGAGGGCTGGATACAGCCTGCATCTGCAATGGGGCCCATTACTCAACAATGTGATTGCGCACGTCAGATTGGTAAATAAATCATCTGCAGGTTACAGGTGGCTGAACGGAGTACGGGTCTAAGGGACGGTCAAGTTCAAGACACTGTGGAGAAAGAGGTAAGCTTTTATTGTCTGACCCAGTGGGCCGCGGAACGCCTGGGGGCCGCAGGATTTATTTGAAGACTCCGAGAAATCGCATAACCTGGCTACAAGTCTCGCTGCCCTACCCAGCGCCTGGCTTCTCCTGCACTCCTCTGTTATTTTTATTATGATAAATAAAATATGAATTAATTTACAGCGCTTCACAGCTTGTAACACTTTGTGTCACTGTGCGTGACGTCACACGAGCCTGTGGTTACAGCTATTAGTGTCTGGCGCCGAGAAACTTTGTATATCGATATATCATTGTATCAATATATATCGATAAATTCACCGCATTTTATGGAAATCAAAGATTTCACAATCACACACACACACACACACACACACACACGTGTGTATATAGCAACACACAAATTTACGTTGAGCTATGTTTTGGTCTTTGCATTGTTAGTCAGCAAACGAAAAGACGAGACGCCCCCAGAACGGCGCCCGGCCTCCCCTGACTGCAGGCGGCTGTTACCCCCTCACTACTAAGAACCCCGGCCCAAAAACTGCCCGGACGGTGTCAGTGTCAGGCCCGATTTCTGTTAACGTGCCCTCAGGTTTGTTAACTGGTGCGTTCTACACTGTGCCGCCCTCCACAGTGCCTCCATCCTCACTGCCCGGTGCTCTGGCTGTTACCTAAGCCCTTGCTGCACGCACAGCTCTCCATCCATCTCAGCGCGCTCTATTAATATGTATTTGGCAGCCCAACAGCATCTTCTAGAGGGCGGTGGCTAGATGCTATCTGCAAGTCCAAGGTTCGACTCCAGCACATGATTTACAGCGTTGGCGATGAAAGTTGATTGAAATTCCTGACCGGTTGGCCGACAGTTTGCCGCGCACTGCCCACGGTCGGTGCAGGTGCCCGCTGCTGCTGTGGCAAGTGCGACCTGGTGCCGTTTTCTCTTCCTCTGAGTGCGAACTGAGTTTTGTTCCTTACAAATTTTATTGTAATCGTAAATATACGAAATCAAAGGAATGTTTACATGATTCAGTGACGTCAGCAGACGTGTTTCTTTTCCAGATGCCGCTGCGGGCTCACAGTCACAACGTCCCATCCGCTGATTGGCCCAGTTACGAACGGCTCGAGTCTTTGGTTCATAACTTCTGTTGAAGGGTGACGCAAACACGCCTTGTGCGCATGCCCTGACACGTCACATACACTACACTGCAGCTATACATGTATTGATGGAAATCAAATGTATAACCATTGCTAGGACACAGGAAAAGCAAATTCTGTGGAAATCAAAATTACATTTTCTGCTGAGACAAAGGGGAGAGGTATTGAGTGGAAAGTAACGGCGAGACGACACGTCTGTGGGGCAACACAGACTGGAGCTGATGGGGGGATATGGGCAAAATGCAGTAACTATGTTTGCCGTGCATCGCAGCGTCACTGCGTCTTAACACCTAGCCACAATTACTGTGGTTTGTTAGGGGCAACACAAAATACTATTTGCCAAAATACAAGACCGACTTTTCTGCAAGGGAAGGCGCGTGTATGAATGAATGAATGAATGAATGAATGAATGAATGAATGAATGAATGAACCAACGAAAGAACGAACGAACGAAAGAACGAAAGAACGAAAGAACGAACGAACGAACGAATGGATGAATGAATGAAAGAACGAACGAACGCACGAATGAATGAACGAATGAATGAATGAATGAATGAATGAATGAATATGTACAGGCTTTAGCCCTAACTCTGTAAGAGTGTATATTCATAAACTATGTACGTGCATTTAAACCCCGTAAGGTAAGTTTGTATCTTGGATCGGGGGGGGGGGGGGCGATTGTAGAGGGCACAACTGGGATCAAAGTACAGTCATAACTGGAAATGACCGACAGAGACACAGCCAAAGAAAAGTTTCCTTTCGCAGCCCTTCCCTCTTCTACCTACTTGTTCACAGCAGGTGTCGAGGGTTTTTATGTTCACTTGATCACACTCAGACACACACCGCAGTCGGTAGGGCTTGCCTCTGTGTGTGTGTGTGTGTGTGTGTGTGTGTGTGTGTGTGAGAACCCTTGACTAGATTCGTTACATCGCTCTGTACCTCAAGAAAAACGCAGCTAAAAGAAGCATCACAGCAGCAGGCACAGCGGTTGCATATAATTTGACACACCGCCAGCGTGTTTCTCTACTTAATTTAAACTTAATTAACTGCGCTGCCAAATGCTGACATTACATGGCGTCAAAACAGTTGACAGGATGTGTGTGGAGCACTGGTGGGACGATGCTGGCAGGGGAAACCCGCGGTCCAGGTGCCACTTTGTCCACTAAAGGTCTCACAGGACTGGCCTGGGACTGAACAAAGGCTTCCACGGTGACAGGCCGGCGACTGTCCACTTGGCGAGGTAAGAACTGATTTTTAAACAATGTTAGTCAGTCGACTTCAGGCCTAAGCAGCAGCCTACTTGTAGCCTCAATTGAACACAGGCCTAAACAGCAGGTTGCTGGTAGTCTCAACTGAACACAGGCCTATACAGCAGGCTGCTGGTAGCCTCAACTGAAGACAGGCCTAAACAGCAGGTTGCTGGTAGCCTCAACTGAACACAGGCCTAAACAGCAGGCTGCTGGTAGCCTCAACTGAACACAGGCCTATACAGCAGGCTGCTGGTAGCCTCAACTGAACACAGGCCTAAACTGTTGTGTTCATGCAAACACGGGACAGACTGAAAACGCTAGGAACTGAACCTAACACAGAATTTGAATGTAGGCAAATTTCTACCAGAACACATGGCGTCACATGCCGGAAACGGTACACTTGGTGTGAGATCAATATAATGTGCATCAGTGCACACACCTTTATGTGTTTTGAATAATATTGAGAATAAAAAGCAGAACACTGCTGTCGAGATAATTAATTACGCAATATCGCTAATGAGTGTGCAGCGTTTTTTGCTGACGGGCAGGGCAGTAAGCAGGCAAAAGCTGAATTAGGCCCCCTCAAACTGCAGTTTTTCCCTTACTGCCTCTCTCCACAGCAACCCCTTTCCACACCCTCCCCCCATCCAGAGTTCTTGTATAGGGATGACTGCCCCAGCGCCTCCCCGCAATAAGACAAGAGCAACAGTCACCTCGTGCGTGCGGCCTGCAGCTGAGAACTGCCGGAGCGAACACGCTGCTGGTTCCGCCTGTTCTTGTCTTCCCAAGGTTCTGCACTTCGCCACAATCTCATCCAGGCCTGTTTATTGGCTATCCTCGTGTCAGAATCATAACACATTGAAGGCTGTAAGGGGCACAGAACAAGGACTGAACAGACAGACAGACAGGCAGACAGAGAGACAGACAGACAGGCAGGCAGACAGACAGGCAGACAGAGAGACAGACAGACAGACAGACAGGCAGACAGACAGACAGACAGGCAGGCAGGCAGGCAGGCAGGCAGGCAGGCAGGCAGGCAGGCAGGCAAGCAGGCAGGCAGGCAAGCAGGCAGGCAGGCAGACAGAGAGACAGACAGGCAGGCAGACAGACAGAGAGACAGACAGACAGACAGACAGACAGACAGACAGGCAGGCAGGCAGGCAGGCAGGCAGACAGACAGACAGACAGGCAGGCAGGCAGGCAGGCAGGCAGACAGGCAGACAGGCAGGCAGGCAGGCAGACAGACAGACAAACAGGCAGGCAGGCAGGCAGGCTAAACAGTGTACTAAGATCCAGAATCTGAGCCTGTAAATTAGACTTCTGTGCCACACAGCCCCTCCTCAACGTGAATCCCGTCTCCAGACACTCAGAGCAATATTTCGTTGTAGCTGTCTGTACATTTGTACAGTCCCAGTTACAGGTCGACGCACTTTCAGTTCAGATGAGCCGCTCTGCCGCAGCACGACACCTGTTTGTCTCCATTGCCGTTATTCCAACGACGGACCGATAAATTTATTACAGAAAAATTTCAAAAAGAAACAACTTTAAAGAAGTTCGAGCGACTTATTTCTGTTCCAGTTTCGCACAACATTCACTGCAATATGTTACAAAATAACATTCAACTTTATCTACGGAGAAAATCAAAAGCTGTCCGCAGGGAAAGCTTTTAACAGGAAAATAAAATTTTTGCTAAAATAAAGCTTTCTTAACTAACTGCAGAGAAGCCGCGGTTAAGCTACGCGAGAGGTTCTTAACTTCCCGAACTTGCCACGGTGTTTGTGCGCGTGTGGGAACGGAGCAACAGTGCTGCTGGGGCACTGCTTTTTGTGGAGACCCCCCAACACATCGCCGTACACTGCAAGGCGAACTGCTGTTCGAAGGCAAGGCAACGTGCGGGTCTACACGCATCGTTCTTTACGACTGCACATAGGAGACGCACTTAAGCCTGTAACATCAATCGCATTCCTTCAACAGTTTTTTGCTGTGCAAGAGAATAACAAAGGCTGAAGGCGTTGAAGCATAGAGTAGTGCGGGAGACACGTGTACATATGTGGGTCGAAACAACAGGAAACTAGAGAAAATTACACAACGAGGAGATTCAAGATTTGTATTAACATCAAACATTGCTGGGTGATCGAGACAAGTAGAAAGGAATGAGCAGGGCGTGTGGCACGTATGGAGTAGAGGAGAAATGCACACAGAGTTTTGATGAGGAAGTCTGAGTGAAGGACGTTGTCTGGAAGGCGAAGGTGTGCATGGGAGTATGATATTAAAATGGATCTTAAAGACATAGGAAGGGAGGTTGTGTATTGGATTAATTTGGCTCAGGACAGGGAGAAGTTGTGCGCTTTTGTGAGAATGGCAAAAATCTTAGAATTTTCTGAAGTGCGTGGACATTCTTAACCAGCCGAGGAACAGACGGCTTCTCAAGAAGAGCCCTGCCCCTTGGAGTTCCTTATTTCTAAAAGTGGCTTTGTATAGTTTAGTGACAGTAAGCAACGCCAGTGTTTAGGAAAAGTACTGTGCAGATCGCAGAAACACCTGCTGTAACAGGCACAACATACGGACTGTATCTTACATCACAATTGTGGCTAGTCACTGCCTGTTGGCTCGCTTATCCTATAGGACGTGCAGTGAATTAAAACGCGTGGACCCCGACTCAGGTCAGATTAGAATAGCGGCGAACGTGTCGCTGCTTCTTCGTGTTAAAACAATGCCACTTGCAGTAGCCTGTCTGACTACAACACGGGCCCTGGAATTTTATCGTAAGGTTTCCGACCGCAGCATTACGAAAGCCTATTAAAATCCACCACCTAATATCCGCGCTTTCCATTAGAGCCTAGCGTTCACAGATGCCCACTGGGCTTGGGGCAGTTCAAAGCACAAGGCCTATTTTGGACGGTGGCGTCATCTGTTAGACAAGCACAGATCTCAGATCAATAGCCTGTGTGTGTAAATACAGGAAGCACACAGACCGTGCAACGGGAAGAGAGTTTCTGGCGAAAGCGAAGGTTATAAAATAATATGTAATTTGTTCCAGCTTGTATTAGGCCTGCTGGCAGGTATGTACACCCCTGAACGGCCTGCAGTAGGCCTGTAGCCTAGCTAAATTGTGAACCGCACACAATTTATTGACACGTGATATTTGGGAAACCTAAGTCATTGTTGTCACCATAAAAGCATCTCCGGCATGACAAAAGTTTCTCGTTGCGCGAAGGTTTGTGGGCAGCAGTCTCTGCGGATGGTTCAACCGCACAGAAACTTAGGCAACCTCCGTGTAATGCATCGGGCTGTCGGTTGCAAGTAGGCCAGCTTTCAGCAATCAGGGGAAGTTCGAATTCTTCTGGGATGTGACGCCCTCTGTATTGGTAAATACTTGACCGACGTTTCGGAGGGTCAAATCCCTTTCATTTTAGGGTCAAACATTACGAGACTTGAACTGTAAGCCTAAAGATGAAAGCCCTATTTAGCCTACCATTCGACACGTGTAACATCCTAGAAGAAGTGGAAAACAAACGACGGCGCTGTGAGGGCCCCACAACTTCCTAACAGGCCTAAGCAAAACTTTGTTTTTCCTTTCAGAACACCGCGCGCAATGTGCTACCTGAGGGGCAGAAGGTCCTAATGGGGGGCGGCATTACCGTTAAGGCCATTAAATAAAGGAGGTGAGATGGGCGAGCCTTATAGAACGCATAAAAGAAATAAAAAATATGTAATAAAATTTGATTACATGACGTGAAGGAAAAGGACGTCTTTGTAGATTCGGATGCAAACAGGTTGAAAGTTGAGCTGGTTTGTTAAAACACATGCTATTGCAGAAAGAGGCTTGGCGACTTACAATGAAGTGAAGCAGCTCAGGATAAGGGTCAATAACGGGCTTGTGTCGTCACGGCAATGAACAGAAACAGGAAATTTGCTTTCTCACCTGAATGTCTACAGTGTTCTACAGGTGGTCTTGCCCACCTGCGGCCAGTCACACATACGCCCTGTAGAACCGGATTCGTACTTGAGTCCACCACACAAATTTAAACAGACTGTACAGGGCTACTCATGTTTCTAAGGCTTCAAGGGTCTATAATAGTCTGAACTGTACTTGAACCTCCAGTCCGTACCGCGCAGTAAACACACTCCGTCTCGGTTATAAAAACCAGCCAGTTAATGCTGTGTAGGGAAATAATCGCTGTTTGTTCTGAGATCCACACAAAACACATAAACACACTGTGTGTGCAGAACGTAGAATTTGTGAATGCTAAACCTGGCCGTATATATATAAATATTCAGTCCGTACCGCGCAGTAAACACACTCCGTCTCGGTTATAAAAACCAGTCAGTGAATGATGTGTAGGGAAATATTCAGTCCG
This sequence comes from Coptotermes formosanus, assembly GCA_013340265.1. NCBI lineage: Eukaryota > Metazoa > Arthropoda > Insecta > Blattodea > Rhinotermitidae > Coptotermes > Coptotermes formosanus. Next base: position 158,208 of record BLKM01000543.1, on the reverse strand, counting down.
TACCGCGCAGTAAACACACTCCGTCTCGGTTATAAAAACCAGCCAGTTAATGCTGTGTAGGGAAATAATCGCTGTTTGTTCTGAGATCCACACAAAACACATAAACACACTCTGTGGGCAGAACGTAGAATTTGTGAATGTTAAATCTGGCGGTACATATATAAATATTCAGTCCGTACCGCGCAGTAAACACACTCCGTCTCGGTTATAAAAACCAGTCAGTTAATGCTGTATAGGGAAATAATCGCTGTTTGTTCTGAGATCCACACAAAACACATAAACACACTGTGTGGGCAGAACGTAGAATTTGTGAATGTTAAACCTGGCGGTATATATATAAATATCCAGTCCGTACCGCGCAGTAAACACAGTCCGTCTCGGTTATAAAAACCAGTCAGTTAATGCTGTATGGGGAAATAATCGCTGTTTGTTCTGAGATCCACACAAAACACATAAACACACTGTGTGGGCAGAACGTAGAATTTGTGAATGTTAAATCTGGCGGTACGTACAGTAATCACTGGGCTTTAGCGGGCTTAATCGCGGATACGATTATTCTGTTAAGAGGCATTAGACAGTAAAAATAATGGTAGTAGGTCTGTATGAGACAGACCTGTTGGCAATTTATGCAGTGCAGTCCTGAGTTCAAATGAAGCCTTTCCTACAATACGTTGCTCTGTCTAACCCAGTGACACTGAAGCAGAAGCATGCACGCAGTTTCTTACGCACACAGGCCGACACGCCACGGCGCAGCGTCGTGGACTGTCAGTCATAGGGTTAAAGTGCGTAGAATTACTTCGAGACAGTATCGTTCTGTGCAACCCTTTCTGACCACCTAACAGGCGTAAGAGTTGTTTTTAAATAAAACAATTCGTGTGCCTTTGTTTCAGAATGCACACAACTCACAGTGGGACACAAAAATTAAATTGTCGTTTACGCCAGAATCTAAGGCCAAGGCACGCCGTGTGTTTCGTGCTGAGCCTTACATGTGGCCCAGGCCCCAAGCAGATTGCAGCCACATTCCGTGTCTCGCGTCCCACAGACAACCCGGCCGCTAGCTCTAACAAGCGCCCCTCGGTGTGCGGTCATACGACGTGCGTCAGACTCAGGAAGTTGGAGGGCCCCGGGCAGGCCCCCTTCTGCCCCACAACACACAAAACCCGCAGCCTCTAACATTACTGCCCTTCCGTCGGACAGGGACGTTTTCATGTCAATTTTTTGTTTTGTGGGCGTGGCTTTCCAGCAACCCATGAATTTATTTTCTTAGAGGCTGTGCGTTTCTACGGGGCCCACGAAACGTCTGTTAAAACCCGTTCTGACGGCCTGTAGAAAGCACAAATCACACGCAAACAAGTTTCAGAAATCTGACAGGGGAAAAATTTGTTTTTTCTGTTTTTTGGTCTAACGCGGTGCTGGCAAGGGAGGGGGGGGGGGTGGTTCTGTTCGTATCTCAGACTCCGGGTTCAGTGTATATTCTCAGTTTTTCAAAATTTCTCTTCTGCCCCGGAGGGACAATTTCGGCAGGACATAAAGCAAAATTACAGCAGCCCCGCTCTCTTCTTACAGCGGGCTTTGGCATTCATAAATCGCAGCTGGACCTAACTTATTCTCACATAAACGTCGCCACGCGTCCCGTCTGACACACCCCGTGCTTCGCAGACATTCGAACACTACCTGTTCCGATCAAGCGGGTCGTCACCGGGTGTACGCTACAGCACCCAAAATGTAAGGTAAAACTGTAAAACCTTTACACTTTTACCTTCGCTGTTGTAGCGCACACCTGGTGATGATCGGGCGATGCAAACATGTGGTGTATAAACAGATACGCAACACAGGGTGTGTCAGACGGAAAGCGTGGCGACGTCTGTTTCAGTCTATACAGACAGCGGGATGCACAGCGTCGAATTGACTAACTTCTTCTGCACTCGAATTACATAATTAACATGAACACGAGAAAACCTTAGTTAAATATACATCTGAGAAGCCGAACTTTACTGCTAAACGAAATGATATGAATTTACATTACGTAGTAATGCAGAGAAAGAAAGAATCAGCAACTGTTAGCAGGAGAATAAGAAATGATGAAACAGGTGGGACAGAGCAGACAGAAGAATAACGATTTGAAAATAAGAATAGATTGATATCGGCAGTGGAAGGAACAGAAGGAGAAAGAAAGGGGGAAAAAAACAATAAACATAGGAAGACACTGACGTTTTGTGAAATGAAGCGGTGGGAACCTTGTGCCACAGGTAAGGGGCCAAACGTTTGTTAGAAGGAGTAGAACTTGATCGACTTGTTGTAACTGAATCAAAAATAACTGCCAGTTGAACCAATACAGGTTCACTAATTCAGTTAACCCTCTGAAGCCCAGCGGTTACTGTACGTACCGCCAGGTTTAAAATTCACAAATTGTACGTTCTGCCCACACAGTGTATTTATATGTTTCGTGTGGATCTCAGAACAAACAGCGATTATTTCCCTATACAGCATTAACTGGCTGGTTTTTATTGCCGAGACGGAGTGTGTTTACTGCGCGGTACGGCCTGAATATTTATATATATACCGCCAGGTTTAACATTCACAAATTGTACGTTCTGCCCACACAGTGTGTTTATGTGTTTTGTGTGGATCTCAGAAGAAACAGCGATTATTCCCCTATACAGCATTAACTGACTGGTTTTTATAACCAACACGGAGTATGTTTACTGCGCGGTACGGACTGGGCCTTTAAAAACAACAGAGGTTAAACTTAGCACCTGAAGGGCTGGGAAGGACCTACAAATATTCTGTCTGTCTGTCAGTCAGTCCGTCAGTCAGTCAGTCAGTCAGTCTGTCTGTCTGTCTGTCTGTCTGTCTGTCTGTAAGCACTGCAGCTGAAACTGCAGAATGATCTGCTGGCGAATTAACGTTCAGACAGACGTGAACAGAAAGAAGCAATATTTTGCCGCAGGTTTATGCCACAGAGACCCTGCTGTGTGCAGCAGCCCTGTGCGCCTTGGAATGCTTTACCAACCACAAACAGAACTTGCTGGAGCGCTGTATTCAGGCCGAGAGGCCTGTATCCTACAGGCGTCATTACAGACTGTCGGACGGTTTTCAGACTCTCCTTTTGGCTAGAGAAACCATTTTTTTCGAAAGGTATTCTTGTGATTTTAACAAGTAGGAGTTCCCACGGCTGGTATGGGGCATGTGAAGGGTTATGGGGGGGTCCGTGCCATCGACTGATTGAGTCCATGGGGAAATATTCTCGAAAGACCAGTAAGTAAAGGCAATTTGTTATTCCTGCGTTGGTGGAGTGCAATTTGAGGCAATTCGCTAAAGCAGGCCTATTTGGTATTTGCAGCTGATGGCCTATCTGAGGTTCAAACTAGAGACCTCAGGAGTGCTTGTGCACAGCACCAGGGCCGCCTTCATAGACACAGCGGCACTGGGACGCCGTTCTTCTCCGAGCATTCTTGCCCTGCCCTTCCACCAGTGCCGTACACTAATTTATGTCTGCACCGTGGCTTCAAACTCGTCAGATTGCGGTTAAACGAACAAACGAAAAAACAAACGAAAAAACAACACAAGAAAATCACAGTGCAAACCAAAGACTTTCGAAAAATTTTCGTCGCAATTCTTTAACGTGTGTGGGAAATAACACGTGCCAGTCAGGGGACTCTTTATTCAGTTCTCTTTTTAACCTTTTAAAGCCTAGCGGTAACTTTACGTACCGCCAGGTTTAACATTAAAAAATTGTACGTGGTGCCCACATTGCTTTTATGTGTTTTTTACGGATCTCAGAACAAACAGCAACTTTTGCCTTATAAAACATTAAGAGACTGGTTTTTGTAACCGAAGTGGAGAGTGTTTACAGCGCGGTACGCACCGAGTCCTTGTATAAAACAGATACGTTTCGTCTTTAAAGGGTTAACGTTTTAAAGCCTAGCGGTAACTTTACGTACCACCAGGTTTAATATTAAAAAATTCTACGTGGTGCCCACATTGCGTTTATGTGTTTTGTACGGATCTCAGAACAAACAGCAACTTTTGCCTTATAAAACATTAAGAGATCGGTTTTTATAACCGAAGTGGAGAGTGTTTACAGCGCGGTACGCACTGAGTCCTTATATAAAACAGATACGCTTCGTCTTTAAAGGGTTAAATATCTTTTTATTTCTGTGTGTCTTTCTCTTCAGCCTCCTCTATGTTTTATGCAGTGTTAATGGGCTGCTTGTCCACACTCTTAGATAAAATAAGCATTTTTATTTACCAAACACAGTGCCTATTTTGATTGAAATGTAATAGCAACTAATCTACACAAGCCATCAGCTGCGGCATTTAACGCAGTCTGCAGCCGGAACTGCCCGGCACGCCCCCTGTTGACCAAACCTCTCCCACGAACCTTGCTCGTAAATTAACATGGCAACACAAAAGCACCTACTTGCCACGCCCCGTGATCTCAGCGCTGGCCAATAGCAGTGCAGTTGGGCCACTCCCACTGACTATTTTCATGCATGCTGATCAAGGGGAGGTGTAAGCCGCCTGCACGTGGACTGCAATAGACACGATGTTTTGGCAATAGTGTAATAGACTGATAATAGAATTACTAAACTTTACAGTTACCGAATAAAAATAATGTGTTAACTAAAAGACTACATGTTTCGGCTTACCGTCAACAGAGTAATTTGTGCGGCAAGTGGGGCTGTGTTCCTTAGTAGTGCTGCGAACTGAGTCTCACGGTTACAGAACACAGAGCGATATGCTTCATCGAAACAAAACTGCGAGACTTCATGAATGTCTGTCAGAAAGCTTAACGAGATATCGAGATCTTTATAAACACTAAGTACAATATTTCGCCCTCTAAAGCCCAGTGGTTACTGTACGTACCGCCAGGTTTAACATTCACAAATTCTACGTTCTGCCCACACAGTGTGTTTATGTGTTTTGTGTGGATCTCAGAACAAACAGCGATTATTTCCCTATACAGCATTAACTGGCTGGTTTTTATAACCGAAACGGAGTGTGTTTACTGCGCGGTACGGACTGAATATTTTTATATATACCGTCAGGTTTAACATTCACAAATTCTACGTTCTGCCCACACAGTGTATTTATGTGTTTTGTGTGGATCTCAGAACAAACAGCGATTATTTCCCTATACAGCATTAACTGGCTGGTTTTTATAACCGAGACGGAGTTTGTTTACTGCGCGGTACGGACTGAATATTTATATATATACCGCCAGGTTTAATATTCACAAATTCTACGTTCTGCCCACACAGTGTGTTTACGTGTTTTGTGTGGATCCCAGAACAAACAGCGATTATTTCCCTATACAGCATTAACTGACTGGTTTTTATAGCCGAGACGGAGTGTGTTTACTGCGCGGTACGGACTGAATATTTATATATATACCGCCAGGTTTAATATTCACAAATTCTACGTTCTGCCCACACAGTGTGTTTATGTGTTTTGTGTGGATCTCAGAAAAAACATCGATTATTTCCCTATACAGCATTAACTGCCTGGTTTTTATAATCGAGACGGAGTGTGTTTGCTGCGCGGTACGGACTGAATATTTATATATATACCGCCAGGTTTAACATTCACAAATTCTACGTTATGCCCACACAGTGTATTTATGTGTTTTGTGTGGATGTCAGAACAAACAGCGATTAGTTCCCTATACAGCATTAACTGACTGGTTTTTATAACCGAGACGGAGTGTGTTTAGTGCGCGGTACGGACTGAATATTTATATATATACCGCCAGGTTTAACATTCACAAATTCCACGTTCTGCCCACACAGTGTGTTTATGTGTTTTGTGTGGATCTCAGAACAAACAGAGATTATTTCCCTATACAGCATTAACTGACTGGTTTTTATAGCCGAGACGAAATGCGTCAATGGGCAGAGTGTCCTTACGTGAAGCAGGCTACATTCTGTCTGGAAGTCTTGCCATGCCTCAGACAGTTAGACGCCGGCCTCTCACCAAGGAAGCTGGAGTTCATTCCCTCTTCATTCCACGTGAGATTTGTGGTGGATCAATTAGCAATAGGACATGTTTTTCCCCCAGGACTTGTGTTCGCCCGTCAGTATCACAGCACCATTGCTGCACACTCCTCTTTATCTACACGTTGCTTTTGCCGGAAGGACAAAAGGATGAAGCCACGAAACCTTCTATAAAACAGCGCTTTTTCGGAAATCGGGGAGCGTTGTATATGAAGTACCTTACTGGCCTTCAGCCTTGAACAGGCTACATCACCGCTTCACAACTTCCACGTCAGCTGACCTGGGATTCAACCCGTCCCTCCATCATAACAGCTGTCAGCTGGCGCAGGCACAGCTGATATTGGGCCCTAAGTTTATCACGGGATGTGACCCGCTGTGCTTGACTAACGTGTCTATAGACTATCGAGGCGGGACGAGGACTTTATGTCCCGGAACAGAAAATTAGCGAGAGACAAGTACCAATCAAAACGCATCCGCTGACCAGTAATGGCAGCCCGGATGTGAGATCACATGCCTGTCTGCCGTGTTCAGTTCGAAACGTAACTTAACGTGATGGCTGTACTCGGCCTGCAGTGTAGTGGCTGCAGGGTGGCAGCCCTGCATAAAGAGTACGTTAGTACAACAGGCGAAATTTGATGCACTTTTTTCCGTTTGGGGGGGGGGGGGCGGGGGTGGGACTTGGTGCCTCACATTCAGCGCAAGTAGATGGCAAGTGCTACAGAAAGCACAGACATTAGAATGGTTGAATAATTAGAAGCTGCACAGTGACCAGCCCTGTAACGTGTCATGGTCACCAAAAGCGACACGCAGACCTACATAGGAACATCTACGCAGGGAACTTGAAGAAAACTCGTTCCGGGTGTGTCTGTCACCGCGGCGTGATGCAGATCCAGATCGCAGTGGACAGCCGACAAGGGGTAGTCTTCCAACTTCGTATTTGAGCAAGTAGCTAGTAATATGTTTCTGCAAAAAATTGGCGTTACACAGCACGACACTGTACATTTCCCTGCAATAGGCAAGCAGTATGTCTATTGCCAATTAACTGCACCAGTTAACGTATAGGCAGGCCTCTACGTGTTGGGGCTACTGCGACAGCCCACTGACGTAGTGTCTTGTCACAAGGCAGGGTAAGGCGTTAGAACATCACGTTGTCTTTGGTAAGCAGTAAGTGGTGCTTACCGACAGGTGACACATATCTATAATAAATAAAAGGCCAGGAAGTTGTTACGCACGGTCAGTGACAGGTCAGACTGCGGACAGTTCGCACGCAGACACCTAGACGCAATAAATTTTTCTTCACGTCTAGCTGAATGATAAACTCTGCATGACCAGGTTGAAGGAACACTCTGTACTGTACAGGGTGCTCCTTCTAAATACTACTCTCAATTGTCGAAACATGTCGCAGTAACAATATTACAGGCGTGAGCTAGTGCATTTCCCTGTAATAAATACGTGTATTGAATGGACCCTGTATACTGTGTGCCGCGCACATTCACAGATTAATCAGAACAAACCAGCAGTTGTGCAGAAAACCCACACAGTTACGTTGACACTGACAGCACCCCCACACGTCTCAATGGACACGCCGTCATCTGCCGGGGATGCAACATGTCACAGGCGCGCAGACACATTTCCGGTTACCTTGTGCTCTGCACTGCGTTTTGTGTCCGACAGTTCGGACTAAGAAGAACATCGATCCTTCATTTATTTATACGTACGTAACGACTGTGTTGTGGCACAAACTGCACAGTAGCGAACAGTTGACTAACGTTACATCCATATGCTGCTCGCTTCTTAGATTTTTACTACAGACCAGGTCTGATGCACGTAGGAAGAATTTACACGTCCTGACGCTCTGGCACCTGTAACGGTTTGTGCCCCCCGCACATGACGGCGTGTCCACTGAAACACGTAGCGATACTGTCAGTGTCAATACAACTGTGTGGGTTTTGTGCATAACAGTTCGTTTGTTCTGATTAAATTAACATGTACTGAATGTTACAAAACGTGGCGCAGAGTTTCTGACTGACAGATGGTTTTTTTGACTTAAGAAATGAGAAACTTTCACGGTGTTAGGCAGAGAAGTGGCAGTAGGTGCGGAGTGTCAAACGGGATAACGGCGGCAGTGGACGGACAGACATGGGCCCAATATTAAGATGGATCCGGAAGGAAGACAATTTGAGGGTTTGGACGGGATTAATCTGGCTCAGGATGGGAAAAACTGCGGGCAATTATTTTAGGCTATCTCAGGAACCATTAGCCTGCCCGGAATGACTCCCCTCCAGGCTGTCATTGCGCTAACGTGAACGACAGAAAGCTCTTGACAGACGCAAGCGTAAGGCGGGTAGTAATGTTAAAGGGGCTTTAAGGCACAGGATGGACGGCTTTGGACGCTGCTCGCCTAGCTGAAGGCGGCGTTCTCCTTTTGGGACGCCAGGAAATCCGAGTTCTGTAAAGAAGAATATATTTCTTCTAGCTGCCATATTTTCCAAGGTTTAGAAAATAACAATTATTTGTGCAGTTGGGCAGTTTAGCACAAAAGCAGTCCGCGTTGTTCCACAATGTGTGCAAACAGAGTCGTCTGTCTGCCTACCAGCCTGTGGGATTTCAGCGGTAAGTTTAAACACTGCAGTATTTAAATTACCACATCTGTGCTGAAGGAGTTGCAATGCTGTGTCGAAAGGTACACAGCGACGTTTCGGAGGAACCTGGTGCCTACCTAAGTAGACTATGGAAATAAGCCACGTAGTACAAGGTGTCTTAATCCTTCAATGCCGATTTCGGTGCGCTGCACGGACCTTAATTCCAAAAATGTTGCCTGCCTCGGTGCACCGTAGGCCCTGCATGCATTTAAGGGTGCTATAAACTTAAACACCCTCTGTCCTGTGTTGCAGTTGGAATTTAAACTGCAAAGTTATTTGAGGGTTATCTATACAGTAAAGGTAAAGCAGGCCCAGAGGTTTCCAGAAGGTCGAGGCTCCCAGATTTATAGAAAGTTGGCACTTGAAGGTAGTAAGTTTGTCAGCCATACGCACCGGCCGCGTTTACCCCCAGGAAATATTCCTGGTACTCATTTCTGTTAGAGGCTGAGTCGACCCCAGGGCCATAGTGCGGCCGGAAGGATTATGCCAATGAAAAAATCCACTGACACCGTCGGGAATCGAAGGGTTAGTAATATGAAAGGAAAGCAGAAAAAAGTGGCTAACATAGGCCCGGGTCTAACCGTACCTCTTAGAAAACCTGCTTCTCCAGCTTCGACATTGATTTGCCATAAACATGCTAGCCGCAAGTTCCTAAAAATGTCAGTATTTTCTACCAGACCCTACGGCGTCACGCCTTGACCGCAACTTCACAGTTTTCGCCGTGAATGTGGAGTTTGGAGGCAAACAGAAAGCTGTTAGGTTCACAACTGTCGAAACGTCAGCAGCAACAGAAATGCGGTAATGAGTACCAGCAGGTGCTGCCCTCTGTGTGTCAAAACGTCAGTAGGCAGCTAACTGAGACATTAATTGTGAGTGAAGTTTGGTTTCTGCGTCACGTAGCGTGACTGCAGGGGTCGTGATGCAACACGCACAGTACGTCAGTGATGATAAAGACGACTATGATGACACGAGGTCGGCAGCTAATCTGGAGCGCGTTTAAGGCAGTAAATGTTTGAGTTGCAGCTGGGGTTTTGTTCATTTTGCAAGAAATGATTTTTGCGGTCTCCCTTAGGCCCTGAAAACAAACAGGGACAACTGGTTCATGCAGCTTGGGCACTGGGAGGCCTTGTAAGGGGTCGTGTGGTGGGCACCTGCCACAGAAGGGACGGTTTTTGTCCATCTGAACGTTCCGCAGTTACTGACAGTACACAGGTCTCTACAGCCAATACAGCTGCTGTATCTGGCGCAGATTTATCGGCACCAGCCACACATCTGAGCGGGCAGACTCAGCCATCAGCAGGTCTGCTGCGTGGAACAGAGAGACGCTCAACACAAACTGCGGATTTTGTGAAAACACACGGCCACAGCCAGTCTGCAGCTTCTCCCGTGTCTGCAGCCACAGTTACAGGCCGTACAGTAACAGCTACAACTGCAGCTTCTCCCCTGTCTGTAGCCACAGTTGCAGACCGTACAGTAACAGCTGCAACTGCAGCTTCTCCCCTGTCTGTAGCCACAGTTGCAGCCCGTACAGTAACAGTTGCAACTGCAGCTTCTCCCCTGTCTGTAGCCACAGTTGCAGCCCGTAGAGTAACAGCTGCAACTGCAGCTTCTCCCCTGTCTGTAGCCACAGTTACAGCCCGTACAGTAACAGCTGCAACTGCAGCATCTCCCCTGTCTGTAGCCACAGTTGCAGGCCGTACAGTAACTGCTACAACTGCAGCTTCTCCCGTGTCTGTAGCCACAGTTACAGGCCGTACAGTAACTGCTACAACTGCAGCTTCTCCCGTGTCTGTAATCACAGTTACAGGCCGTACAGTAACTGCTACAACTGCAGCTTCTCCCGTGTCTGTAGCCACAGTTACAGGCCGTACAGTAACAGCTGCAACTGCAGCTTGCTGTAACTACGCATGAAACGTTCTGTACAAGTGATTATGCGTGATTACACAAGAAGCCCGCTACGTAATGACAGCGTAAGAAGTGGTATCGATCTTTATCGATGTTTTACAATTTACGTTGAATTCCTGTCTATGACATTTTACATATAGCGCTGACGATGGCCCAGTTTGCGTGTTGCAGTATGTAGCCGGGGGATATAGCTGTATCAAATAGCTGTGTTAGTTGATGTGCTTGTATCAAAGTACAGCATTATGTTTTGCAATAAAACGCTGTTGCTGAAAGTGCTGCCCCTCTTCTTGTCAGTAAGTAATAAATGTCAGCAAAAGTTAACCCGGAAGAACTTGGTAATGTTGTCACGGCAGTCAGTTTGACATGTTTTTAAAAAGGATAAAGTATTTTTAAAAATTAAAAATTTAGAACACATTTCATATGTGCAAATACATTGTATGCCATAAACAATAAACTCTCCCTTACGTTTCTTAAGGAAAGTCACCAGCCCACGAAATCATACCAGCCTGCTGGCCTAGAACTCATCGCATTTCCAAGTCAGTGTCAACCCTGCGTTTCGGGGCTCAGGTCTAGCGGGAAGCGTGCCAAGTAGCACTGTGCCCCCTTCCGCTAGACCTGACTCCGATGCCACATTTGGCTGCTGCCCGAAGCACTTATAGAAACTTACGCACTTTATATGAGTGTATGTGGGAAAGACTCACGCCCTCTCACAGCCTCTGTAAGTCTGCGTGTTCGAAGCCCCGCCATACTGCATTGCGCTGTTTGTTAACACAGGCCCAGCTGCTCTGACAGGATTGAAGTTAAACTGTTATACGTACTGTAGTGGGGCTTAACAATTAATGCATTAATATTCATGTAATTTTCAACTACAGACACGTCGCATTCGGTGCTTGACACAGCCCTGTTCAGTACCCAAAAACAGCAACAGTTTCGGAATCATCACCGTGCCGCTGTACGTGCAAACAGCCACTGTGTTAGTCTGCACAGCACACACACAGCCACTGTGTCAGTCTGCACAGCACACACACAGCCCCTATGTTAGTCTGCACAGCACACACACAGCCACTGTGTCAGTCTGCACAGCACACACACAGCCTTACTTGCTTGGCCTAATTTATTTTCTACAACATGTTTCGGCCGCGTACGCTGCTATCGTCAGGTAGAAACTCTCACAGTCATAAAAGAAAAGAAAAGAAAAGAAAAGAAAAGAAAAGAAAAGAAAAGAAAAGAAAAGAAAAGAAAAGAAAAGAAAAGAATAGGAAAGAAAAGAAAAGAAAAGAAAAGACAAAATGAAAGGAAAGGAAAGGAAAAGAAAAGACGGATGTGTGAGTTTCTACTTGACGATGAGCAACCTACGCGGCCGAAACATGTTGTAGAAAATAAATAGTATCATAGAAATAGGGTCGTGTTGTGCTGTGGAGATATAACTAGTGAGACCGGTCACAGTCTGTCCGAAACACGTTACATTAACTGAATTTCCGTCACGCGCAGTGCGCTGTAACACTGCGACACCCTGTTGTATTCCAGAGGACAGGCAGCAGTGAGTGTGAGAACACAGCACGTCTGAACAAAACGTTCTGGCAGACGTGCTAATGTTCGGAATCCACTCTCCTGGAACAAAGCAGAAAGCCGGTACAGTAAATACAGCCTGCCATCGCCGTGTCTTCTATATCTGTTCGCGTGCTACATGACTGACAACTGGACATCACGCCAAAGCTTCGTACGTCTCGGGGCCCCAAAAGACACAAAACAAGTGCGCTGCTCCTCGAACAGCCCGTTCCGTTTGTGTGCCGGCAGGAACCGCTGTGATTCCCGGCTCGAGAACTGCGTAAGTACGTCTGCCGACCGTTATATGAACTGCACACATTGCGGGGCAGTGACGTCCGTCACCGCATTCACAGCGGCTTCAAGCGAACCCTGTCCTAATTTACTGCATCCGGTCAAAATTTCACCTTCCCTTTCTCTAGAATTTACTTTAATATTATCCCCTCGCGTAGCCTAGGTCACTGACAGGCTTCACCAGCAGTCTCTTGGCGATACACGCGCCAGTTGAATTTCGTAATATTACTAGACGGGAGCCAGGATAGCTCAGTTAGTATAGTGTCTAGGATACGACTAGATGCCCTAGAAGAGCACTTTGCTTCCCGGCAGGTAAAGAAATTTTCCCATCTCCGAAACGTCTACAAGGCTCTGAGGACCACCCAGTCCCCTATTAAATGGGTACCTGGACCACTTTTCCATGGATGAAGCGGCCGGGGCGTGAAGCTGAGGACTCATTTCGATCTACTGCGAGGTTAAGAATGAGTGGAGCCATACCTCGCCTTCCCCGAGGCTTGTAGGGCGCTCACAGGGTCAATATTGCCCTTACTTCCATGGAACTGTAGCTGGGCTTTGGGTATTGCCTGATTCTAAGAACTCGACGTTTCGGAGACTGGGTCTGTCTCCGTGCCTCTCCTTTAAGTAAGGAAGGACTAGGCCTCTATATAACACGTGTTACGATCGTAGGCTTATACGAGAAATGCTGTGAGGGTAATTACGCTGCGCGCGACTCTTACTGGCTGTCTAGTGCAGAAGACATGAGAGTCACCTGGCGGGAAACTCATAAAACGTGCACAAGTCAGCTTCCACAGAAACAAATGAGTGGCGGCAAGTCACGAGACGTACAACGTGACGTGCAACAGTGGCGCTAGTGTCGCAATATGGCGGAGCACAATGAAGACAAAACACTGTCGGACTTTCCGTCAGAGGAAACAACCAAAGCTGCCTTCTGGTGTTTCAAGATGCGTTTGTTTTGAAGCCTTATGCAGAATTAAGGATTCAGTAATTAAGGCATTTGCAGGCGCTGTTTATTTTAGTCAGTGCCTACTGAATTCACAAAATGTGCCTTCACGGTGTGTCGCTAGGTACAGACACAGTCGTACTAAACAGTCTTAAAAATCCTATAGGCCCAGGAGCGCAAAGAACGGCCAGTTGCAAGGAAAGCTCCGTAAGTTTGTCCGAACTGTTCTTAATTTATAACTGACGTTCAAATTTAACTTTCACGTCATCTTTCTGTCTGCATTTGCATTTACATTCTGAAGTAACAACAGCCCGAAGGAACTTTAAAAACAAATAAAGCTGTTCCTTTCCACACCATTAAGGCGTATGGTGGGGACAGAGTTATAGCTCCACCCACTCATAACCTCGGCAAGTAGGCCTGTAAGCTAATTTCATGCGTCACATTTCCTATACGCACTTCACGAATGGTCCCAGCTTGTCCCTGGCGGAAAAGTTAGCGGAGGGAGGCCAGAGACCCTGCACGAGCAGTTTATTTGGGAAAGCGGCTGACGATAACGTTTGGGAAAGCGGCTGACGATAACGTTTGGGAAAGCGGCTGACGATAACGTTTTATTGAAGCAGGTCTCTGACAGGGCGCGTTTGACTGCTAAATGCAGCTCATTTGGTTACTAGCATGCTGACCTGAAGGGAACAATAACCGGAAATGTTTCTGGATATGACGCGGCGACAACGCGACACAGATTAGCAATGTGTCAGCGGAAAGATTCTGGATATGACGCTGCGACAAAGTTGCACAAATCAGCAATGTGTCAGCGGAAAGGTTCTGGATATGACGCGGCGACAAAGTGGCACAAATTAACAATGTGTCAGCGGAAAGGTTCTGGATATGACGCGGCGACAAAGCGGCACAAATTAACAATGTGTCAGCGGAAAGATTCTGGATATGACGCTGCGACAAAGTTGCACAAATCAGCAATGTGTCAGCGGCAAATATTTGACACACTCACGGTCGAGAGGACAGAGAAATGACGAAGTCAGTTGACGGCCCCCGACAGACCACACATGCACTCAGGGGGGTCAGCTTGAGCCCTTACTGACACTGAAGCCTAGATGGTGCTTAACATCTCCACACCTTAGGCAGTCACACAGAAAGGTGTAAAAGAGTCAAACGGAAGCACACTGTATTAGTGTGTGTGCGGTTTCACCTAACCGATCTTGTGACTAAATGTTTCTGAGTCTGCACACAATTTGCTTATGCTGACTGAAAGAGAGTGGATGAAAGAAGGAGGGGGGGGTACAGGCCTACACAGCACACGGGGAAAATTAAAAGTATCTTACGTAAACATCCTTCTCTTGAAACTTGAAAACACGGGAACACTTGGAGGAACGGCAGGATATTGAAATAGGCCTTAAGGAAGGTATGTGACCATTCTGTATGGATTAAAATGGCTGTGGAAAGAGAGCAGTGTGTAGGAGATAGGGGTAAAAAGTAAAGCTTCCTCTGTCGGCCAAGAAGGCGTATGAGGGGCGTAGCAGTATATCGCCACTCATTCTTAGACTCAGTATTAGATGGAGGTGAAAGAGCATCTTGAAGCCTCAGCCGCTTTAGCCCCCGGACCCACTGAGTGGGTCCCAGAGACGGTCCGGAGGGTTTGGAGAAGAGCAGAATTCGGCTGAGAGAGTGTCGGAATTTTAGGGGCTTCATTAATTATTAATATTTATAGCTTAATTAAATGACCAGGTGTATTGGATGGGTAACAGAGTAATTCAACTTACGTAATTAATTGTTACTTGAATCATTTTTGCATTCACGGTCAGTTGGAAGCCTTACACAATTCCCGCGGTATGAAAGCAAAATTACCATAGACTTGGCTGAGAATCCATCTGTCACTGCCAAGCTTGCAAGCCAGCAAGGTAACTTATCGCACTGCCAGTGCACAACCTCTACACACCCTTCTTTACCTTCCCCCCCCCCCCCCCGCCGCCGCCTGAGCACGGAGCCCCCACACCCAGCCACAGGTAATGATGGTTTGGTGCGCTCTGCAGTAACAAATAGATGAACATTTTTATTTTGATGCTTTATCTGTTGTGCAGGGGGCCTCACCCGTCTGTGCAGGCACCAACCAACTTTCACCCAACCCCGGCTGGTGTCAGTCGACTCAACTCTGTATGAATGATGGCCGGCCACAACAGCACACCGAGTAACCTCACAGCTACACAACGTGACGTCTTCACGAAATGCTTAACGCGTGGGAAAAACGTTACGCCTAGACCTCTTTATAAAAAGAATACAGATTGTAGTTCGTGACGCAGTACACAGACTTTACCAAGGCGTTCTTTACTTACAGAATATCATACGGTGCACGATGCAAGCGTAAATGAAATTTCGTCTCTGTCCGTAACAAAAGTAGGGTCATCCGAGTGGCTAAATTTTCGTGAAGCTCACAAATGCTCTAAAGCATGACGTACAAACTGCTCTACCGAATTTCGTCTAAATCCGTCAACACTAAAGATAGGTAAAACTGACATTTACGTATCAGCCCTACGGGTTTGGTAAACAGAGTAGCATTTGCAGATTCAAAACCTTGACCAGTCACCCAAAGTTCAGTTGGTGCCCACACGGTGGTGGCGCTGCGGTCTGAGTCTCTTGACCGCGCTGTGGCGTTGAATAACTTTGCATCTATTAAATGCAGTTCGTAAACACAAGACGTCACTGCCTAACTTGTTAGTGTGCTGCTATTTGTGAAACGCTTTTACCACCTACAGGTTTCCTTGTATGGATTTGCATTAGCTTCAAACCGAAAGGAAGAAAGGTTAGCGTCAATACAGCCTTATGACGTCACAGTACTTCGTCAGTGGTTTGGCATAGATACAGACATTTTTGTCTGTCTGCATAAAAACTCAGTACGTGTTCATGTCTTGTGAAAAAATGCAGGAAAACATTACAACATGAATATGGGAAACAATTCTTTGAAAATGTGTCAAAGTTCAAATACTTGAAAGGACACTAACTGATCAAAATTGCATGCATAAATGAATTCTGAAGCGAGTGAAGTTGGGGAATTCCCGCTAGCCTTAGGAGAAGAAGGGTTTGTTTTCCCGGTTGATACCAAAGAATGTAAAGGCTGAAACATAAGGAAACATAACGCTGCCTGCTGCTTTTATGAGTTCGAAAATTGGACTGTCATGTGAAGCAAGGGAAACAGGCAGAGCGTGTTGGAGAACAGGTGCTGAGGGAAATATCTGGGCCTAAAAAAGGGGAGTGAGATGGGACTGAAAAAACTGCGTAATGAAACGTCCTGATTTGTACTGCTCAAATAATGTTATTCGGATTGTCAAATCAAAGGGGTCATGCGGCACGTACGGAGAACAAAAGGGCACAGAGAAGTCTGAGGGGAGAAAAGCGTAGGAAAGGGATTGCTTGGAGTACCGAGGAGTGCGTGGGAAGGTAATTAACAAAAGGTTATTAAAAATAGAATGGACAGGATGTGAACTGCATTAATCTGGCGCAGGATACGGGCAACTGGCTGCCTGTTGCTGGAATGTGGGAAGTACTCCAGGGAGTAAAAAGGTGGCAGTTGGTTACATGAGATACCCTAATGGGAATCCAAGGACATGCCACAAACTGCTGCGCTTAATAAAGTATAACACTAACTTGAATTAAGTATAAAAACCCAGTGCGTACCGCGCAGTAAACACACTCCGTCTCGGTTATAAAAACCAGGCAGTTAATGCTGTATAGGGAAATAATCGCTGTTTGTTCTGAGATCCACACAAAACACATAAACACACTGTGTGGGCAGAACGTAGAATTTGTGAATGTTAAACCTGGCAGTATATATATAAATATTCAGTCCGTACCGCGCAGTAAACATTCTGCGTCTGGTTATAAAAACCAGTCAGTTAATGCTGTATAGGTAAATAATCGCTGTTTGTTCTGAGATCCACACCAAACACATAAACGCACTATGTGGGCAGAACGTAGAATTTGTGAATGTTAAACCTGGCGGTATATATATAAATATTCAGTCCGTACCGCACAGTAAACACACTCCGTCTCGGTTATAAATACCAGTCTGTTAATGCTGTATAGGGAAATAATCGCTGTTTGTTCTGAAATCCACACAAAACCCATAAATACACTGTGTGGGCAGAACGTAGAATTTGTGAATGTTAAACCTGGCGGTTGATATATAAAGACCAAGCCCGCACCGCACAGTAAACACATTCCGTCTCGGTTATAAAAACCAGTCAGTTAATGCCGTATAGGGAAATNGGAATCCCACATAGCCTTCAAGTAGAGCTTCACCTCAGTGGCATTACCTTTCAATTGTCACGCAAATTTAAATAAACATTTTCCCAAATTTTACTCCCCTTTACGTGTGGACAGCCGGACCGACATTTCCCTTTAAGCTCCGCTGTAGTGACATATATATACGGCGTCGTCTTTCTGCCAAACCTTTTGTGTTCTCTTCTCTCGAAAGCGTCCCTTCATGTTTCCCAGTTCGCAGTAAGTTCCTCTCTGCCACAACTAGCGGCACGACATATTTTCTTACAATCCAGTTTTCTTTAGTTTCAGAATTCCTCGCAACGTTTGACAGTTCCGCTTGTCAGTTGGCTCGAACCGCACACAGCACACTCCGTGGCACGAGCCACAGTTTAAGAACCGACAGCACTTGCCTTCCACATTCTTCGTTGGTCCGTTGCTTGCAGGCACCCCCCCCCCCCCCCCCCGCAGGGGCCGGTGTCTGTACTTAAAGATAGGGTAAAGCGTAAGGGGAGAAACAAAAGCAGCAATTTGCTTTATTTTGTTCTATTCAAGGCGGGGAGGTGAGGTGCACAAAAGGGTAGAAACTTTCTGTAAAGAATAAAACGTGTGTGTTTGGTGTTGCGGTCCGGGCTGGCGAACTGCACCAGCACGGTGGTGTCTGTTCTCATGGCCAAGCGCCCAGTCTGCCGCAACAGCAAGGCTGACTGTCTATTGCCATGTCAAGCCAATTACCAACGTACCACATCGCCCTTTTTGGTACAAACGTTTCATGTCGTACAGCAGTGAGTGCAGCGAAACATTGAACAGCCTCTGCTTGAAGGAACTGCAACAAGGCATTTTCTCGGCACAGCCAAATACAGCCCAATACAGCCAAATACAGACCAGCAACGCTTAATACAGCCAAATACCGCCCAATACAGCCCAGTACAGCTCAATACAANCCTGTGTTGCGTAAGCCTTGGCGGGATTGGTTCTGTCTAATGCAGCACTTTCGAGTCGCGGTTCTGAGGAAGACATCCGGAAAGCGCGACTGGGGCCTGTGGATAGGAACATGTGCCAAGCCCTCCGTCTGTCCCTCTGTGTACGTTATGACGAAATCCGCTGGTGTGTGGTGTGCTGGTCTGCAAGTGTGTAAGTACATGGGTGTGTACGTAAGCAGGTAAGTAAGTCAATTAAGTAACAAAGTAACCACGTGCCCAGTGAGCTAAGTAATGGGCACGGTAAGCAAGTAAACAGCCACTACGTGAGTCAATGCGGCAGGTCCTTCTTGAGGAGCTGATGGTTCCTCAGCTGGTACTATGGAACTCGAAGGTTCACTACTGCATTCACAAGGGTCAGCCTCGTGTTCATGTTCTAAGGCAGATGAAGCCAGTTCACGATATTACAGCTTATTTCTTTAAAATCCATATTAATATTATCCCAGCCTACTTCTAAATCTTCCACGGGGCCCCCACCTTTCAGGTTTCTTCACCAGCACACCCTGTGCACGGCAAACTAAGTGACGTGGCTCAAGACACAGAGTAGCAAGTGTTGTCAGACGGACACAGCGTCAAGAAAAATTCTCTCTTTCACGCATCGGTGTTTGTTACTAACCCCACGCAAACTTTAAACACAATGTTAATAAATTAGAAATGCCTTGCTAAATCTACTTGTTAATATGTTTGCACAAAAGTTACACAGGGGAAACATTAACAAAAGAATTAAGAATGAATGAACATCTCCACACGCGTTTCTCCTCACAAAACGTTATTGGGGATATCGACTTAAGGAGCGTGGCAAAGTGCCGTGTGTGTGTGTGTGGGGGGGAGAAGTGCTTACAGGGTATGGGTGGAAAACCCTGAAAAACAGAAAAATTGGAAGAGATGGGCAAATATAGGCGGGCTAAAATGGATTTTCAATAAACATGATCTGGGGCCTTCACCCGGATTTGTGTGCTTCAGGACAGAAAAGAAAGAAGGGGCTTTTTGTAAAAGATAGTGGATTTTCGGGCTGCATAAAATGAAGGAAAACTGTTGGCTGGGTGAGGAACTAGAAGTTTCTCAAGTGGGAATCTGCTAGAAGCAGTTGGACACTTTCATGCTTGTAATTTCTGACCTTCCCCAAAAACTGCCCCCTACGTAGGTTGCTACAGAACAGAGCGTATTATTTAGCTGTAGAATCTGGACATATTTGTGTCTTGCTGATCGGAGGGAAGAGGAGGACAGCGAGAGGAAAATAAAGGCGAAAGAGAAAATAATATGGAAGAAATAACGAGACAAATAAAACATTGAAAAAGAACAGCACAAAGTTGGGAACGAAAGAAAGAGGGCAGTGATGTACCTTGAATCAAATTACCGATGTTCCGTCTGTTGCATATCCAACAGGCGGATTAGTCCTACGGTTGTTTTCTGGTTTTCCCAACAGGTGGTACCACCGGTCGTTAGCTCTGTGGCACTTGATGGGGCAATGTGAGGATGTCGCAGTGACGTCACTGGCATTGCCACAAACTGCCCACAAAGTGATAAATACGCTGTATTGTGTGAAAGAGGGAATTTCTGGTTGGCTAGCTTCTTGCAGCAGCAGGTTGCCGACGTGAATTCAGAACGGCACAAAACGACGCGGCAGTTCCGCAGCTTTCCCAACTAACTAACTAACTAACTAACTAACTAACTAACTAACTAACTAACTAACTAACTAACTAACTAACTCCATGGAGCAGAGGCCTTCTTGAGAAGCTAACAGTTTCTCAGCTAGTCAAGAAATTCCCCGCATTTTATGGAACCCGAAGGTTCATTACCGCATTCACAAGAGCCCGCCACCTGTCCCTATCCTGAGCCAGATCAATCCAGTTCATGTCCTCCCATCCCACTTCCCGAATGTCCATCTTAATATTATCCTCCCATCTACGTCTGGGTCTCTCAAGTGGTCGCCTTCCCTCGGGCCTCCCCACCAAAATCCGGTATGCACCTCTCTCCTCCCCCATACGTGCCACATGCCCCGCCCATCTCATTCTTCTCGATTTGATTACCCGAATAATATTTGGTGATGAGTACAGGTCGTTAAGTTCCTCGTTATGTAGTCTTCTCCACTCCCCTGTCGCCTCGTCCCTCTTAGGCCCAAATATCCCCCTCAGCACCCTATTCTCGAACACCCTCAGTCTTTGTTCCTCCCTCAGTGTGAGAGACCAAGTTTCACATCCATACAGAACAACAGGTAAAATTATAGTTCTGTATGCCCTAATCTTTGTGTTTTTGGATAGCAACCTGGAAGACAAAAGATTCTGCACCGAATGATAGCAAGCATTCCCCGACTTCAATCAGCTTTCCTATGCAGTTTCGGATCTCAGCGAAAGAGGAAAGTTCCAGACCCGCGCAGCCTTACGCTGCATTCTGCGCAGAAAATAACCGCGGTTTTATGGAGCAGTTCTGCGCTGGGCTAGTGGTTATGCAATCGTGGTCCGCGCACACGTAGTTGCCCGCGCGCCTTGTCCGCAGTGTGCTTGCTATTTTTTCGTCTTACTATTATAAATTCGAAAGAAAACGTTTTATTCCAAATGTTTATAACATTTTACACGATCCATTTACCCGACATAATGACGTGACGGTGCAGACTCTGATCGGCACAGAGCGGGTTTTCCTGTGTTTTCACTTCCTAGTGACATTACACTTGGTTCTAACGATGACATATCAGTGCAAGTCCGCCGTAATATCGAACACCCGGCAGCGCCGGATTTGAGGATGCGACGCCTTCTGCCTAAGTCGTCGCGACACGAAGCCCCATTGCAGAAATGGGCAACTCTGAACTTTCCCGAGGCACGTACCGGTCGGAGCAGGCAGTCTGTGATCCTAATTGCAGCCCCGGACTGCCCCGACAGCACTGTGCTGCTGTGCGTCCAGCCGTGACGCAGCAGTGGCGGATCGCGTTTCTCCTTTCTTTAATGACGCTCTTACGACTGCACAAGCTCATGTACGTATAGAATGAAATTGGTCTGTCTGTCTGTCTGTGGCACACGTAAGTGACCAGATAATAAAGACACGAGCTTAAAATTGCTGCAGGGCTTTCAGGATCGTTATGTGTCGTGCCAAATTTAATCGGAAACATTCCAGGATGTAGACGCCATACACCCCCACCCCCATCAAGAGGCTGCTACATGTCCACACTTCAAGGTCACTTCCATCGCGCGTTCCTTTATTCTTGGACAGCAACAGGTGTTGATGCGACCCAAAGTAGCAGCGAGTGGTGTGAGAAAGATGCGGAGTTTTGTAACTGGGAGGATGGGGGGGTGGGGGGGGGGCACTTTTTGTCATATTCAGTGACTTTGGAGTGATTCGGTAGAAACACTACGCACGTTGGTGACGCAGTGTTTGTGTCTTTACAGGCTCCACTTGCCGTGACGTAATTCCGGTCTTGTATCCTACCCACATTCCGGCCTGGCGCCTCAAACTGGGCAACGACTGTTACCGTCTACGTTCCTCCATTCCACCCTCTCGCTACACGCTACAAACCTGTAGACTGAGCTACTGATTACGTCATATACAAACTACAAACATACAGCAATCTCTCCCAGTATGAGACAAGCTTGTTTTGTGGAAGTGCCAGTGGGTCGCACTCGGCCTCCTTTGCACGTACTTGACGATGCGCCAGCTGGCAGTGATTACAGAAAACAGTCTGTTGTTTTGAAACAGTAAAGAATTATCTGCTTTTCAGCCGACGTTGCAGCGTCGTGTTTTGCCGACAAAACCCGTCAGTCTTTGGTAAGGTTTTTCAAATTTCGTGTCGTGTGTACTCAGTGCAACTGTATGAAGTTACAAAGTAGCCACAAGGTGCCTATGCCTCGGTTGGCAATGCAGTCACCTGCTTAGGAATTATACCCACACTTTCTCTTAAGACATTTTTAAATTCCTGCCGCGAATAATCAGTGACTGTGCGGTTTCACATTATCCCTCTAGAGCTACAATATGCAGTGTTACCCGTCCAAGTCACAGCTACAGGGAGGCGATGTCAAAACTTGCAGTTGAAGTTCTGAAGGGCTGAAAGCAACTTGCAGAACAGCGGGCCAGGGTAAGGTCCCTTCTCTTTGCTTTCAACGGAGGTGAACACAACAGAGGGAATACCTGCCGAAAATGGGTGAAACTGGTACAAGATGAATTTAAATTGCCGCAAGATGCAAACACAAGGGGCAGTAAGAACAATGCGAGAAATTTGTTCATAGAAACAACAAGGATATAGGAAGAAGAACAGGAAAAGGAATTGGATAATTAGTGACGTAAAAGGGAAATTAAAGAAAATAACAGATTTAAAAAGAAATTAGAGGGAAAGGCCTTAATGGGAGAGGCAGTAGAGGAAAGGAGATACTGAGGAAGACAATGTGAAACAAAATAAGTTTAAGAGTGAACTGAACCACAGTAAAGCAGTCACTGACAGGAGGCCAGACAAACCGCAAGAATATGTGAAGAGCTGAGGGACTTCGAACCAGCAAGTCTGAAACAGGACGGAAGTTCGGAAAATAAGTGACAAGACAACCAAGTGGTAGAGGGTCAGAAAACGAGAAAAATGCTACAGAGATGAACTTCACTATGAAGCCATACCTGCAGCTCCAGTTGCTACAGAGGCCTGCAGGGTCAGGCCCTGTGTGAGGGCAGAACAACTGTAAACACTGTACGACGTACAGGTGCCGGCGAACTGAACGCGCTGCGGGTGCGTAACGCACAGAACTGCTGTCACTGTTTTGCCTGCAAGGTCGACAACCGCGAATAAAGATCCTCAAGGCTTGCCTGCAGATCTGACAGGCGCCATGGCAGTGTTCGAACACAAGACACAAGCCGTTCGTGGCGCGGTGCCACCAGACACCTTGGAATTTCAACGGGGGTCTTTAAATATCTGTCAGAATTTCATGACGCCGGTTCTGTCTGCACAACAGGGATACGCTTGTTTCATCTACAGTTGTACCAACTGCACAGCTCGTTGCTTCAGCCAATTGCACAAACACGCACAGAGCCTTGGTGTACTTCACACACACAAGCGCCATGTTGTTATAAGCGCCACATACTGTCTCCTTCCCGATCTACACGGTCACAAACACTGCACGGTCCTACAAATACGGTCTTCCTTCTTAATCTAGATCTTGTCTTTCGCTTTTTTATCTCTTTACGTCCAACTTATTAATGTCATATTCCTTCTACTTCCCCAAGCCACTGTCGTTTTCTTTCCCTATCCTAGTAATGTTTCGATATTCTTAATCAAGCGTGACAGCAAGTGGTTGCTTTTCACTGCTGCAACTCGCTACCTGCATTGCGCGTAAGCTACGGCAAGGTACTGCAGGTGAGGCGCACGGTGTTGTGTTTTGTGGAAAGAACGTTAGGGGCCACAAGGAAAATAAACCTGGCGGCCGGCCATTATCATTGGATTTTATACAGCGCGTATCTTAACTGCTCTGAAACCACTGCCGAAATCTCAAGCCCCTGTCTCTATTTCCTAATAATAGTCGACTGACAAGGACAGGCAGACGGACGGACTGACGGACGGACGGACACATTCTTTTACTGTACAGATAAATTTCCCAAAGAATTTCGTTAAACAATATGCTGAATTATCGATATGAAGTCGCGCCTTTTCTTTTGACATGCCAGCAGCTGAGAATTTGAGCTGGAGCCGCCACTGACGTGTGTAGCCTGCCGCTCCACTTCCTGTCGACACAGCGAGCCCCTGACAGTGACGTCACGTTTCCGCTAACAGCAGGCACCTGTGTGAGCCCGGTGTGTTAATCACGCTGTATTGCAGAGAAGCCCAATTTACAGCACGCTTGTTGTACTGGGATTAACAGGCAGCGAGGCTCCATGTGTTCCTACGAGCGGTTCACAGTGCACACATCAGCTTCACCAGGACAGTGCCAATGAATATAGCAGTGATGCTGCTGTCAGAACAACAGGGATTTGATGGAAAATCCTTAGAGTAAAAGACCATCTGGAAGACACTGGCGTAGATGGGGTGTTAATGTTAAAATACGGAGTGGCGTGGGCAGGATTCATCTGGCTCAGGATTGTGACCAGTGGCGTGCTCTTCTGAACACGGTGCTGAAAATTAGGTTTCCATAAAGTGTGGGGACGTCCTGGCTTGCCGATGGCTCAGTCGGCTAATTAACCAGTGCGGCACCTGCTAGCGTGTCGCTCCGTCTGCTCTGCAATAAATTAAACACTTTTGGAATAAACTGGTGCTTCTGTTGAAAGCGAATATCTGAAGATGGAGCACGAAATTTACTTCGAAACGTCAGTAAATTATATTACCACATAACACGGCGTCACAAGCCACAAAACGGTACTCTTCAATCATATTTTTCAGTGGCGGATTTTTGCAAACACGGGAATGTAACTCGGGGTTCCAATGAAGACATGCAGTTACTTGCAGGCCTCCTAAAATAACCTAAGTGACGGGTTTCGTGGTTTTACTCATTTCGTCCAAGCAAACATCAGCAAAATTGTCCAAGTCGTCTACATTGGCTTCCTAACACGGTCACTGCCTTGCGCTGTCCAGCGGTATACGGACTGAGGTAACGGACTTGCTCTTCGGATCGCAACTAACTAACTAACTAACTAAGTAACTAACTAACTAACTAACTAACTAACTAAGTAAGTAACTAACTAACCAACCAACCAACCAACCAACCAACCAACCAACCAACCAACCAACCAACCAACCAACCAACCAACCAACTAACTAACTAACTAACTAACTAACTAACTAACTAACTGACTAACTAACTAACCAACGAACTAATTAACCAACTCCAGGGTGAAGAGCTCTTTTGATAAGCTAGTAGTTCCTCAGCCAGCCAATAAATTCTTCTCATTTTGTGGGACCAGAAAGTTCATATCCATATTTACGACACCCAGACATTTGTCCCTATCCTGAGCCAGATTAGCCCACTCAACGCTCTCCATTTTATTTAATTACGATTCATTCGTCAATTAAAATGAAAACCGAATTAATTGTTACAATTTACGTGATGCCTGGGGCAGCATGTATAAACATTCCTTCGTTAAGTGTTGTCATTCTGGCCGCGTGTGTACATGTCCAGGTTTTCTTCTCAGCACTTCCTCCCCCTACTGCGACGCTACGTCACCCCAGCATTCATCTCGGGCACACACTTCCATCGTGCTGGGGATGAAAACCTTCTGACTGGGGGGGGGGGGGACACGAGTTTCAGTAAATAAATGATAATTGTAGACACGCGTTTGGAACGCACACGTGCGTGCCCCCTGTAGCTATGCAATCAGCCTCCCACTTTCACTTATCAGAGTGCAAAAATTGCGACATGCAGTATGGAATGACGGCGTCTGTGTAGGCCCGGAGGGTACAGACACGTGCGCTCGATAGAACACTCTTGTCGAAAATGGCGTAACATGTATATCCTGCGCTGAGAAGCGAAAAAGAAACAAAGAAATTTGCTTAGGAAACCTCAAGGTGAAAGGCGTCGGTATATCGGAGGGTTAGGGTAGAGTCAGCTGGATGGCTTATGTTAAAAGTGTGATCAAACAGTACAAATATATTATTTTATCTGACAATTGGCATCGCTTCTTAATCGCAACATTTTGAATCACGGCAGGCCATGCATCACTCGCCGCTCTTCCACTTTGCCTTGGGCCGGGGTTCACTCGCTTCGGACCAAAGTTTTACACTGCATACTGCTATTAATTTTTTTCACTCAGCACATTTAAAGAAGGCGGTGGCAATGTCAGCCTTATGATCGCTGACGCGCTACGGGTAACACACACGTCGAGGTTTTATAAGCTAACTAGGCTGACGGGAAGCGACTAGCAACAATTGCCGGATAAAATAATGTTTGTTGGGTAGGCCGGATGGAAATATGAACTATAAGCAACCGGCTGTGCAGTGCACCGAGGAAACTATTCGATGCGTATTGGGAGGTAAAGCGGCCGGGGAGTGAAGCTGACCATTCACAATCTAGTGCCGAGGTTAAGAATGTGTGGAGCTTTACCTCCACTCCCTCTACTTGTCCTCACGTTCTGTACCAAGAGAATTTTATCTCTTTACCTTTGAACTGTAAAGAAACGACACAGACCAAAATTGGAATTACAGGCGAATGATTGCTGCGAGACGGGTCTGATTTGTTTAGGTACAGTAGGGAGGGATACGTAACGCATGCGGGCGATATGGGCCTGGCTTAGCAGAACTGAGAACAAACTGGGCTGTACAGCTCACGTGGGGAACACGGAAAGAAAAATGTTAGCAACTATCGGATATTAACCCTTTAAAGACGAAGCATATCTGTTTTATATAAGCACTCAGTGCGTACCGCGCTGTAAACACTCTCCACTTCGGTTATAATAACCAGTCTCTTAATGTTTTATAAGACAAAAGTTGCTGTTTGTTCTGAGAGCCACACAAAACACATAAACGCAATGTGGGCACCACGTAGAATTTTTTAATGTTAAACCTGGTGTTACGTAAAGTTACCGCTAGGCTTTAAAAGTTTAACCCTTTAAAGACGAAGCGTATCTGTTTTATATAACGACTCAGTGCGTACCACGCTGTAAACACCCTCCACTTCGGTTATAAAAACCACTCTCTTAATGTTTTATAAGGCAAAAGTTGCTGTTTGTTCTGAGATCCGTACAAAACACATAAACGCAATGTGGGCACCACGTAGAATTTTTTAATGTTAAACCTGGTGTTACGTAAAGTTACCGCTAGGCTTTAAAAGTTTAACCCTTTAAAGACGAAGCGTATCTGTTTTATATAACGACTCAGTGCGTACCACGCTGTAAACACTCTCCACTTCGGTTATAAAAACCAGTCTCTTAATGTTTTATAAGGCAAAAGCTGCTGTTTGTTCTGAGATCCGTACAAAACACATAAACGCAATGTGGGCACCACGTAGAATTTTTTAATATTAAACCTGGCGGTACGTAAAGTTACCGCTAGGCTTTAAAATATTAAACGTAGTGGTACAAAAAATAACCACTGGGGTTTAAAGGGTTAATGCACTGTGAATGTGACACACAGCAAGAACGCGTCAGCAGCAGCCTTAGAAAGAAAGGCATTTCTTTGGAAAGCGCAAAGCAATGACGCAGCTCAGACACTTCCCCGCTTTAAAAGCATTCCTTGTTTTTGCCAATTTTCATCCCTTTTTTCCTTTCAGTCTCCGTCTCTTGTCCTGTAGCACTTCTTCCACCCTCCCGTACCGCTGTGCTATGCACCATTACCCTTTACAGCCCCGACAGTGCAAGAAAATATGCCGACTGACGTCACATTTTCCTGCCAACAGCGTGAACAATGATTTTCCTCAGACACTGGTTCATTCTCTCTCTAATCGATTCACGTCCACGAAACTTCAGTACGTAAAGTACGTAAATGTAAACACAACACGCGATGTGCCTACAGCGTATATCGCGGTGTTCTTATCGTTTGTTTTCCCCACTTGTTAGCTTCAACACCTGGAAGTACGCACCAAAACAAAAGGTGGGAGTTCAAACAGACGCCGGTAGAGTCGCTGCCTGCTGGTTGGTAGGACCGAATTCGATTCCCAGGAGTAAGCGGGAACTTGTGTGTCTGCCTGCAGTGACGAACAGTTGTCTGCAGTCGCTTGCTGCCTACACAACACTGCTACAGGGGCACTTCTGTAGAGGCTGGCTGGTCACTGCCCTTACGTACTCAGGCCTGGGGTTCAGCACGCATAGGGCTTTATCCGCATGCCAATTCTGCTGTGTTTAAACTCGGGAGTTACTGGGTCTGTCTTGTGTGTTTGAATTGGGCAAAAACTGGATTGGAACACTGTTCTGTGACAAACATTTTTAGACTGGTTAAATTGGGAAGGCAGATGAGTGGGACATGTAGCACTAGAAGCAGCTGCCGAATTTTGTCTGCAGCACTTGTTGGAGAAACTGAGGGCAATAAACAAATTGCTAGACTTATAAATAGATGGGAAGGTGAAATATGCCGTACAGGGCGTTGATTTGGCCCTTGTGACGTAAATCAGGGATGTGGCACTGTATTTTGTATGGCTATTTCTGATAAGATGGGCCGATCCCTCGTCCAGAGGAGTCCTACCGACTGTGGTGTGTGTTTGAGTGTGATCAAGTGAAAATAAGAACCCTCTACACCAACTGTGAACAGGTAGGTAGAAGAGGGAAGGACTGCGAAAAGATTTCTGACAAGCTTAGAAACTGTCAGCTTCTCTACAAGTACGCAGGACCGTGAAGTAACAAGAAGACAAATTACGGAGATTGTCGTTGTGTATGAATTATTTTCACTTCCCTGCGTTCTGCTAAACACAACTTTAACGCGTTCATTTTACGTCAAGTGAAACTGCAGCTTGTGTCAAAGGAACGCACACGCACCCACAACTGCTGCTACGTAACCATACAGGCTGCGGGGCACACTGGCGTGTGACCCGCAGCCTGTACACAGCACCGCACACTGGTCTTCCTACTGCGACATTCGAAGGTGGGAAGTACTTGACGTCTCTCAAGTTTATAGGCCAATTCCTCGCAACGCTTATAGCAACAAGAATCAACCGACTCAAATTTCTATAGCTCATATCGCCAGCCTGGCGCTGCTTGTTGCGGTCACCTGGGGGCCCGACGTAACTCGCAAAATGTTGACGGTAGGAGAAAGATGGACGGATGTCGGCTAGGGAGTGCAGGAAACTGGGTCTAGAGAGAGAAGGATCACGTGCCATACAAATGTAGAGTTATGGTTGAAACGGAAATAAATTTGTGGGGCTAAAATAAAATTTTGTGTAACAACATATCTCCATGTGGAGGTATACGGAGCGGACGAGATTTTCCAAGTTGTCACCGCAGCGCTGCTGCAGGTGGATTGGGCGTGGGGGTCCCTGAGTTTCGAATCATCCTAGAAGCAAAATATTCATGAACACTTAGTCCTTCCACAGTTGGTAACAGCTCCTGCAAGGCCGCAGTGTCACATCCCAGAAGACTTGAATCATCATTGAAAGAAGTTCTTCGATTCTTCAAGATGGTCCGCAGCGTCGAAGACACTTCCGAAACGTCTGTGATAAGCAACCGTCCAGAAGATCATAACTGAACCGCTGCGAAAGCCTAAAACTGCCCTACAAGGAAACTGCTTGGTGGGTGTGGTAACAATGCTACATTTACACTGTGCATTTAGACGCCAGTGTTTAAACGATTTGTCATTCACTGTGCGCGGCCTGCCACTGCCTGCTCACACCGCAACCTAGGGTTATTTGGATCATCCATACAGCAGACAGTCCTCAATCGCGACTTCGTCCAACGCGGGCTACCTTATTAGCAGAAGAGTTACTGTGACGTCCCTCCCGCAACGCGGTTCAGGGCCCTCGTTCTTTGGCAGATTGTCTTTACACACGTGCTTTCCCAATTTGTTACCCTCCCGTCACACCAGCAGTCGACGCCACACAGTTCGAGCTACTGACAGTTTTGTAAAATATAAATAAAGCCGACAGTTCTCTGCTATTACACTGCTGTACCGGTAAGTGCACTGTATGGGTGACCACAGATAAGTTACCACTAATCAGGATAAAAAGGAAAGCACATGACGTCACAGTCTGCATGGGAAGGGAAGGTAAATAGGCTAGTGTTGGGGTTATATTATACTGACTGCGTACGGAGAGACTAGGGCTGAACTGATAGACAAGGGTTGGTTAAAACTGTGTGCAAGATGTAATACAAGAACAGCCCTTTGAAATGTGAGGGGATGGAAAATACAGCAACAGTCCCTATCTGTTCCTGGAAGTACCTGAGAACAGTAAGGGATGAAGGTATCAGAGGGAGATCTCAGTGTTCATTCAAATTGCAGGTCAGGGGGTGCAGAACATTTGTGACAGAAGTGACACATGTCACACTGTAACTGATTAACTTGTGTATGCAGCACCACTCGCTGCCACAGCCTCCCGTATACTCCGCAGGCAGGACAACTTCCCTGCTTCAGGCTGTGCTGCAGACAAACTGGCACACACCTGTCACTGGGCACATTCAGTAACACAGTTCGAATCAAATTTTTACCTATTATAATTTAACCTTTATCCTGCTAATGTGGAACATATGGTGAGCTGCTAATAATGCCAGCACCACTCGGCTACCAACTGGGCGCTTAAGGGCCTAGTTGGTAGCCCCTTAAGCCTTTAAAGACGAAGCGTATTTGTTTTATATAAGGACTCAGTGCGTACCGCGCTGTAAACACTCTCCACTTCGGTTATAAAAACCAGTCTCTTAATGTTTTATAAGGCAAAAGTTGCTGTTTGTTCTGAGATCCGTACAAAACACATAAACGCAATGTGGGCACCACGTAGAATTTTTTAATATTAAACCTGGTGATACGTAAAGTTACCGCTAGGCTTTAAAAGGTTAAAGACGGAACGTATCTGTTTTATATAAGGACTCAGTGCGTACCGCACTGTAAACACTCTCCACTTCGGTTATAAAAACCAATCTCTTAATGTTTTATAAGGCAAAAGTTGCTGTTTGTTCTGAGATCCGTACAAAACACATAAACGCAACGTGGGCACCACGTAGAATTTTTTAATGTTAAACCTGGTGATACGTAAAGTTACCGCTAGGCTTTAAAAGGATAAGGCCCTAGTCGGTAGCCGGGTGTGTGCACACAGATATGATATAGGACGTCTTTCACGATTGATTCAGTGTTGAGACGCTGTGCAGAGAGAGACAGGTAGACAGACAAATAGGCTCCTTTCAGCGTTGCCAAATGTAGGTCACCAAATATTACACATTAGTGGTGCTGGCATTATTAGCAGCTCACCGTATGTTCCACATTAGCAGGATGAAGGTTAAACCAGAGGAAAGCATCTAGCAGTTCACGTATCTGTCAACATACGGCAGAAACAGTGCCTTGAAACTGAGAAGCCAAAAAACGGGGTTATAGAAGGCGTTAACAGCCGGCACTGCTCGTCAGCGGCAGGGAACTTTGTAAGGGCTGTAAAGGCAAGGGAGCCCCCCAGCAGGCTGATCTCTGCGAGAAGCCAGTAAAGTCTCGTGCCGTGAAACACGTGTTAAGTGTTAAACCCACCGCCTCGCCTTACTCTAAATTAGCAGACTGGACAAACTGCGCAGGAGGAACTCGCAATAAATCTGTAGACTATATGGTGTGTTCCTTTGCCTTTCTGATGGTGATGCCACGGAAGTTTGCCGGGTGGGGAAACAGTGCAATGCCGTCTCACTGGCCTTGTGGTAACTTTGTCAACGAAAGAAACAGGCGTGCCAACAGTCCCCATGCAGTGCAAAATGTCGAACATATTTCTGTTATTAAACTGCGGTAACACAATTGTTCACATAAGCTAATTACAGTAAACATGTGAACGTGTCTGTCACATTAAGTAAAGCACAGAGGTCACGGGAGTTCAAAAATTGGGTGCTAAGGAAGGCATTTGGCTGTCAGAGGAGGCAAGTAACTGGGATTGGAGGAGACTGCATAGTGAGGGGGTTCGTGATTTGTACTACTCACCAAATATCAATAGGGTGAGCATATCACGGACGATGAGATGGGCGGGGCATGTAGCACGTATTGAGGCGAATATAAGTGCTTACACAAGCATGGTATGGAAACTTGGGGAAAGAGACGACTTGGAAAACCTCGGAATATATGGGAGGATAATAGTAAAATGGATCTTAGAGGAATAGGATGAGAGGCTGCAAGCCGGCATCTCCCCCTCTCCAAAGCGAAATAAAAAAAAACAGATTTCGTAGATGCAAAGCTGTCGAATGTTTTACGTTTTTACGCTACAGCCGAAACCAGCCGCTGAAGTCGGCTGCCGACCGGTGCACTGGCGTATTAAGCAATGTAATGAGAACTTGCAAATATGTAGACTTTTTCCGTTAGTTTTAATTTTGCCCCGTAAACTAACTGCCTACCGGCTCGCAGATTTGGGCATGATTTTCGTAATAAAATTCTTAAAATCAAACAAAACTTGCATTTAGCCTCAGCGTCAGCCCCCCCCCCCCCCAAAAAACAAATTGGGGTGCGCTGTGGGTCACGACGTACTCAGGGAGCTTTATGCCAGAATTTGAAACCTGCTGCAATAGAATAAATCAGAAAGCGATTTGCGTCATATTACAGCACTCACACAGCCGCCACAAACTGCTGTGCAATGTCTTACACTGCAGTAAGTTCCAAATCTCGTTGTAAAGGTCCTTGAATACGGTGTAAATGACGCCGAAACATGTAGCAGCAATAAAGGGTTCAGCCCAGCGGCTGAACCCTGTTTACGTCACAGTTTACGTGTTGCCGTACATGACCCCTCGCCTCCCATCCCCCTCTCCAACACCTTAGAGTCCCGGGCAGCCCACTGCCGCCGGTACGTGCCGTCAGAAGCCCCGTTTCGTCAACACAGTCCCCTGGCTTTGTTTAGCCACGGCAGCCCTGCTCGCCTGTCTCCCGCAGAAACGTCTGGCACGAAGCCCACAGAACAAGCAAGATGTGAGGGTTGTCCCCACGGCAGGCCCACATCGCAGCTCGCTGTCCCTGCCCGCGGTCCGACCACTTGTGCCGGTCCTCCGGTTTCAGTTACCGTCAGCCGGCCGCAGTGCACCGTCGGTCGTGAGGGCATTCAAGGGCAGTGCACATGCACACCGCCTTCTGCAGGGCAGTCATTGGAACTCAGCCCCAAACTGGCTGAAAACTTAAGAGACCTCTACTGATTGGTCGAAAAATAGACATGTAGCACGCAGTAACAGTGTCGATATAACAAACTGCTTTACAGTTTAGGGCAGGGGTACTGTGCCAGTGCGACACGTCTGATGTCTTGTGCACTGGGCGTAACTAACAAACAGTAACACTGACAGTACGTAACTAACAAACAGTAACACTGACAGTACGTAACTAACAAACAGTAACAATGACAGTACGTAACTAACAAACAGTAACACTGACAGTACGTAACAGGCGGCGTTGCAATTGTTTGCGTGTATCAGCAGCCGACATACACCGTTTTGTGTCAAATTCTAAATATTTCCTGAGGGAGTATTTGTGACATTCTGCTAGCGCCCCCACGTGTGCAATGTATCCGCATTATTATTATTATTATTATTATTATTATTATTCCCACATCCAGATGACAGACTTGCACGCACGCGCACACACACACATTTATACATAGCTGCCCAATCCCCAACCAGTGTCGAGGTTAAGAATTAAGGGAGCTAAGGTACTACTCCTACATACGCCTTTATGACCTGAACAGGGGCAGCTTTGCCTTCTGTGCCGCCACGCGACTCTGACTGGCTGTTCCCTGCAGTGTTTGTTCCTCAACGCATTCAGAACAAAAACCGCACGCACGCACGCACGCACACACACACACACAGCTTCTTAGCGCTCACACACATGAACAATCAGTACAGTGACGAGCTGGGCCACTGCAAGCTTCACACCAGTCATGTCCATCGAGGCGTGTAGTGGGTTGCATATCGACTAAGGGAGACAGAATGGCAGTACATAGGTTTGAAATTACCGAAAAGTACTGAACGGGGGGGGGGGGGGGGGCGGGAGTTGGTGGGGGGGGGGACATGTGGTGATGGTGGGGTGTTGGGTGAATCAAAAGCGGCGGGGGGACGACCACAAAGAGGGGGTGGAGGGACCCGGGAGAAGGTGCCATTAGTGTATCTATGTTCCCGGCGCAGCGTGCGAGACAGGCTCAAGTCGAAATGCACTGTGGGAAATTACTTCATGTTCTGGAGTTCGCACATCCGTGGAAATTTTAAACGTGGGTCGCCTTAAGGAGCATAATGTGAACACTGTGATACAAGCACAGGCAGCCGTGATGTAACTCTGCCCTGGAGAAGCGAACTGGCTTCAAATGTGAGAATAAAACCAAACGTAGAGATTAAGACGTGCCAGAATGAGGGACAAAAGTGTGGTAAAAAGAGCTGATGTGAAGTATTTTAAGTTTGGGGAAAGGAAATGACAAATTAAGGAGAAAGTATGTAAAAATAAAAGCGAATATTAATTTCGGGAAGCCGTCTGTGCCGCTGGTTTAAGATCTTCCTTCTTTGCTTGTTAGGCTGTATGAGAACATGGCAAGTGGCAGATATCTGAAGGCAATGTAGAGACGAAAATTGGGACATGGGAGACAACAAGACTGCAGAGAGCTTCAAAACGAGCGGCTTCAGTGCAAGGAAGGTGTTACAGTGAGATGGGTAAGGTATTCAGAATGTGTGGGGGCAACAAACATGCATACAGAATCTGGGTTGCAGAAATTGAAGGCACGAAATATTTCGGGAAATACAGGTGCAGATGTGAGGAAAATATTTCAAAATATTTTAGAGAATTAGGGCAAGATTATTTGGACTGGATTCAAATGGCTCAGCAATGTCGAAGCAGTAATTCTTATTTACAGACGCTGGCAGTTGCTAAGTACATAGCTACGGGTATGGAGCAATGCTGGGATGACACTGACAGGGACACCTGCAGTACTGGCTGAAACACCTGCCCTAGAGCAGGTGTGTCCACCACAAATGTCACATGGAGCGGCCTGGAGTCGAACCCGGGCCTCCCCGAGAAAAAGCCGGCGACTGAACGCCTGAGCCATGGCAAGACCAGCGTGCTTGTGACTAGAGAAGTGAACATCCGTGTTCTGAAGCTGGCGGCCACAAATGAGCGGGCGGCAAGCAAACCTTGTGTGGAATTTGCACAGCACTGTATTGGCAAGGTCACAGGGTTGTCGCACTTCCGGCCACACACACACCCACACACACACCCACCCACACACACACACCCACACACCCACACCCACACACCCACCCACACACACACACACCCACACACACACACCCACACACACACCCACACACACACCCACCCACACACACACACACCCACACACACACACCCACACACACACACACCCACCCACACACACACCCACACACACCCACACCCACACACCCACCCACACACACACACCCACACACACACCCACACACACACACCCACACCCACACACACCCCCACACACACACCCACACACTCACACGCACACACACACACCCACCCACACACACAC
>BLKM01000543.1:51640-122264 GCA_013340265.1 Coptotermes formosanus | reverse complement strand
CACACACACACACACACCCACACACGCACACACCCACCCACATACACCCACACCCACACACACCCACACACGCACACACACACACACACACAGATACATACATACATACATACATACATAATACATACATAATACATACATACATACATACATAGACACACATACATAATACATACATACATACGTACGTACGTACATACGTACATACATACATACATACATACACACATACATAATACATACATACATACATACGCACATACGTACATACATACATACGTACATACATAAATAAATACATACATACATACACAAACACATGGACACACACACACACAATTAAACTGCAGTATGCAGTATGCCGGTACGAACAGCTAGCTGTTGCTGTCGGCTGTTTGCCAACAGACATGAAATTCTGACGCCTGTCGGTCCCGTTAGCCACCTATTTACAAAACGGGGGGGGGGGGGGGGGGGGGGGTGGCTGTTTAGCCGCAACTTTACAGACGCGCAGTAAGTCACACTGCTCCTTGCTGAACCCTTGGCACGTGTGCTGGGGTCAGGCCTGCTTTGAGAGGTTCCCGGACCACACGAAAAATAAATTTGTGGGCCCTGCATACGCGCAGTCCCTAGCTGACAATGTAAAGAATTATGCAATTCATTTGAACTATAAAAAGCCGTACTGGGGCCCATCGAATTTGGGGCCCCATTGGACCGCAGAGTTTTTGACAGTCTTAAACCAGTCCTCGTGCTGGGAACGTACGCGCTTAATTCAACTTTGTGCCGGGCTTGGAGACACTTTGCAACAGACACGTGAGAAGCTGTAATTTTAACAGCGCGAATCGAACGTTGTTTCACGAGTTTAGATTCAATTCCGACATTTATTTAAAATGAAACTGGTACAAAACATGAGGTACACGCTGAAGATGGAAGCGTAAATTTTCACCGAAACTTTCATACATCTGCGTACCAGCAAACGAAAATATTCACATTGCCTGTATTGTACAGGGATAGTTTATTTAATCAAGCCATAAAGCAGGACGCCCTGCCGACCCTAACTTGAAGGGTGCAGTTTCTAATATTCGCCACACTGTCTGCTGGTTGCAGGTTTTGGTTCTCATGGCGTTGAGTTGTGGCACGTGACGCCCTGTATAATCACCTTGTATAGATCACACTGCCTCCACTTTCAGGGCAGACCACATCGTGGCGTCACATTCCGTCACAAGAGAGTGCCATTATTACAGGATCCCCCGCGCGCAGTGTGGCGTAAATGTTCCCTTGCAGAACATTTGTGCCTAACGTCTCTCTCTCTCTACTCCCAAGCAATGAGAAGGTGCGTGGCAAGTGCAGCAGACATAGCAACGTTTGTGCCTAACGACGAATCTGGCAACATTCCGTTTTGTTAGGGCAAACTAACAACTGCTGCGTGACTTCGGGCATTCTTTTTGAACTGCTTGACCCTTGAAGATGGAACAGACAGGTTGTCCCGAAACGTCGGTAGCTAACTACCAATCTACGCTGCGTAACATCACAGAAGAGCGAATATCTAATATTTGACGTGAAAATCAGGTTTCTTTTCAGCTTTGGGTGTTGCTGTGTTCCTTCTTCTATATAGAGACAGTTTTCGACAACGAGTTATACTGCCTTCTACAGTGCGAATGGTTATTGTGTTAGCTCCATCAAGAGGCCCCAAAACACGGATTAGGTCATGTCCTTCCCACCGGAAGGAAGGGCCGGAATCATCTTCCAAAGGCTCCGAATATGTGTGTTTCTGCGTTTCGCAAGTCAGCGGTACAACAGCCGAGTGGGGAGGTAGACGCCGCGGCACATTCGGATGAAGGCAGTTCTTGTCCGCCTGCATTACTCGTTTAACAGAACACTGTACAGGCGCACTGGAGAATTGTTTTACCTGACGCTGCAGGTGCCCCCTGTCTGACATTGTTAGTGTCTTTTGCCTGATCGTGCTTATTTCAAGCCAGTAACTTTGCTTCGATTTTTAGATGAGGCAGAAGTCCCGTGTCAGTTTCACAGCGAGTCACTTATTCCACTCCTGCTGTAAGGTAATAGAGAAGGCGCCGCACACAAAGTAACATCTCCAGTTATTTTGTGACGTCACAGTTTGGGGAAGGCTGGTGTTCTCCAGATCTTGGAGATCTCGTCTGGACAAACCGTCTCCATTTCTGCAGCACACGTTATCACGCAAGAGACGCGGGGCTTCGGAATTATAGCCCAGGATAAAGTAAAATACAGTTGGGGGTTTCTAAAAAAACGGACAAAACCTCTTGTCAAAATGGCGGGAACAAATTCAGCTACAGTCACATACATTGAGGGCAGACAGACGGACAGACGTGACGTACAGTGCTATGTGTGCGTGTGGTGGTACAGGGTGTAGCTGCAACAGGGTTTAAAGTAATTTGCGTCGTTATATGTGATCATGCTGCTAGGCTGCCTGTCTCTCTGCCTGCCTGCCTGCCTGCCTGCCTGCCTGCCTGCCTGTCTGTCTGTCTGTTTGTCTGTCTGTCTGTCTGCCTGCCTGCCTGCCTGTCTCTCTGCCTGCCTGTCTCTCTGCCTGCCTGCCTGCCTGCCTGCCTGCCTGTCTCTCTGCCTGCCAGCCTGCCTGTCTGTCTGTCTGCCTGCCTGCCTGTCTGCCTTCCTGTCTGCCTGCCTGCCTGCCTGCCTGCCTGCCTATCTGTCTGTCTGTCTGTCTCTTACCCCGAATGACATTAACCGTGAACCAACGGCAGCTTTGGGAACAGAAACTACAACGAAAGAAATAATGGTGACGAGAGAGACAGAGAGAAAGGTGGAGACTGGAGAGGGGGAGGGAACAAGTGGCGTTACAGTACTTTTCATCACCAGCAGCGGCAGCGGCACAGGATAACCAGAATACTGCATTCAGTGACATTTCAACTGCAGCGTCGTTGCGGTGGCAATATGTGTGTGTATGGCGGCACTGACCGGCCCTCCGGTTGCAGGAAATGTAGCGACTGAATATCCTGGCGTGTTTGTTTTATTGAGTGAGTTTCACGAGATAAGACTGTCTGAACATTCACGTTTAGTGCCTTACTACTACACAGTGTGCGTTTGTTCAGTGTTGGTGACTGGATCGAAAGGAGAACAAAACTTAGGGAAACGAAAATATTCTGGAGGGAAATTTTTCGTGCAGCTTGTGAACACAATGACGCATATACAAGTTACTTCAAGGTGTGGCTCAGCGCGGACATGCACAGAACTGGACGAACGTTACACGCAATTTTACTCTTCTCAGTTCTTTGAAACAGGAAACTTTACGTAAATTCTCTCGTTTAAAGTGGGTTCCAAACGGCTGTGTGTGCAGGGTCCATTCAGCGGCAAGCCTACTGCAGCAACAAATTCTTGGCGTCCTGCCTGGAATGTTTTTCTTTTTTTAAGTGTATTCGAAAAATTACGTTGCGAAATCCATTCGAATAGACAAATGCTTGAACACTAACCCAAAGCATGCAAGTGCGTCCTCCTTACGTCTTCAATTTATTTTTCACAAAGAATGTCATTTGACGTAACACTGTCTTAACCTTTTAAAGCCTAGCGGTAACTTTACGTACCACCAGGTTTAATATTAAAAAATTCTACGTGGTGCCCACATTGCGTTTATATGTTTTGTACGGATCTCAGAACAAACAGCAACTTTTGCCTTATAAAACATTAAGAGA
Organism: Coptotermes formosanus; assembly: GCA_013340265.1. Lineage (NCBI taxonomy): Eukaryota > Metazoa > Arthropoda > Insecta > Blattodea > Rhinotermitidae > Coptotermes > Coptotermes formosanus. The sequence continues at coordinate 118,578 of BLKM01000543.1, read as the reverse complement.
CCGGTTTTTATAACCGAAGTGGAGAGTGTTTACAGCGCGGTACGCACGAAGTCCTTATATAAAACAGATACGCTTCGTCTTTAAAGGGTTAAACTACTGACAACGTCGTTAAATAAGCCATAAATAAATCGAATCACACAGGCAGTGAGATAAATTGTGAATTTCTTCGTGTTTTATTTAGTCACTCTGTGCAAATTTTGAAGTGCTGCCACACCCTTGTGCCAGTCGTTCGAATTCACAATACACTACCTCGTTTTACCCCATGCTAAGCCAACTTGCAGTTGATATGGCGTTGTTAAATAACGAATATAATAGTGGTAATAATAATAGAGGACTAATTTCAGATAATTTCTGTGCAGCATTTTTCAGCATGGTTCTTTCAGCTGGCACAAAGTGCGCACATCCGTCCCTTCGCTTCCCGTTACCTGTAACTCCACGCGCTGACGTGCTGAACAAACGCGCACCGATAAGCAAGTCACTTGCACAAAGATGCTATGGCTATTGGTGTCCACTGCGGAACTGTTTCAGTTTGAATACAAATTTCTTCTTTCATAACAACTGTCAGTTTGCAAATTATTTATGCTACAACAAACATTTATTCGCGACAGTGCAAACAACAGCCCACCGTTGACTATTCGTTCCAAGTTCAGTGTCAGGCCTGTACGTACGAACTTAGCAAGCCACGCGACGTTTCCTTTCGTTTGTAAGTTGATGTACAAACGTTCGTCGCCATGACTTAGACAGTTACGAAACTGTGCGGCAGCAAAAGGGCCTTCTGGTTTGTAAGAGCTTTGCAAATCGTGCACTGGGGGACAGAGTCGCCAGGCTTTAGGCAGGCATTTCTTAGCATCAAAACATCGTACGGTGTCACAGCAGATCCGTGCAAGTAACTTAACTGCCGTAACAACAGCTCGGCCGTGCCTGCGCAGACTGAGCGACTGAGGGCAGGGCCCACGGCAGTTCAACGGCATTTCGCTCGGTTACGTGACGCTTCAGGTATTTCACTTTTTGTCTTACGTGACATTGGTCTTTATAGTGGGACATGACCTGTTCTCTGAGAGGTACGAACTGAAGTGGGACATGACTTGTTCTCTGAGAGGTACGAACTGAAGTGGGACATGACCTGTTCTCTGAGAGGTACGAACTGACGTTCTGTACAGTATAGACACATATTGGTCTCTAAATTGTTCAAGGCAAATTTATTGACAAGAATAATAATAATAATAAGGGGTTTGGAGTTTGGCCCAATAACTTACGCACCGGTACAGAGTCCATTGCGGCAATCGACAGATTCACACATAAATAACACGAGTGACTAAGAATGTCCTCTGACATCCGGGTTGCGTAACCTTAGGCTACAAGGCACTCTTACGTTAATACGTGATGCAGACTAGGCAAGGAACGTGCAGCAATGCACATACGGAATTGTCTTCTGAATTTTAAGATACTTTCACGAAGCATTTAGAACTATCGACGCATTACTTTACCCAGTTTGCCACTCCGATCTTTCTTAACCTTTTAAAGCCTAGCGGTAACTTTTCGTGTCACCGGGTTTAACATTAAAAAGTTCTACGTGGTGCCCACGTTGCGTTTATGTATTTTGTACGGATCTCAGAACAAACAGCAACTTTTGTCTTATAAAACATTGAGAGACTGGTTTTTATAACCGAAGTGGAGAGTGTTTACAGCGCGGTACGCACTGAGTCGTTATATAAAACAGATACGCTTCGTCTTTAAAGGGTTAATGTTTGTAATTTATCTCAGCGGTACAGTTTGATGTGTTGCTGTTCGCCCCTTTGCCCTCAGCATTCAAACAGACCGAAAAACATCCGCCATACCGAACACTTCTCTATGAAATGCCAACAGCATCAGTACAATCTCAGCGTTTAACAATATCACATACATAACGTTACTTTTCTATTTGTCCAGTCTTGTACCGTCTGAGGATGGGTTGGGTCAACACGAGTCGAAATATGCGTCTGCAACTGCATTCTTAATAATCACGTTTTGTGTTTATCGGTTATTCATTGGTAAATGTTGGTTTATACAGACGTTAGCTTTGATAGTCAAATCTGAACTGCACTCAGTAAGTTTGCTTTACCGCACGGTTCTCTTCTTCAGAGACGTTGCTGTGCTTGGAGGAAAAACGGGGTTTGTTTCTTTTACATTCATTAAACAATACCGGTGGTCCTCTGACATTCCGCTGCATATTTCAGTTGTTAAATACAATTACAGACATGTTACTGTAAGTAATGGCGCAATCTGCATTTGCTGCAATTGAATCAATATTCCCGTTTTCCAGGATTCAGAGCGGACATTACGGTCGGCAGAGCCCGTATTAATTCTTTATGGCGGGGCATGCCATTGACGTGTGCATTATTTAGGCTGTACCCATATGAAACTGTATCCATGACTTTGATAAGGGAGAAAGGAATTAAGCTGTATTTACTTTTTCTAGAAACTGCAAAATTTACCGGTTTTACTTCTTTGTTCACTGGATAGAGCCTGGAATAAAGTCATCAAAATAAAATATATTTTTCTGTTTTCGTGTTTCTCGTGGCGACTGTCTTCACAAACAGCTTACAGTTGTGTTTCATTGTTGGCAGTCATGTAGTTGCAGTTGTTAAAGGAATGTTGTCTGCACTGGTGTACTGAAGTCTAACTGTCTAAACTGTTTGTCCTTCCATTTAATATGTACAAATATAAGGGACCAAATTTCAGAGCACGTGCCATTGTATCAGAGCGAGGGCCCCTGTGTGACAGTTTAATTTTAGGACACAAAATGTTCGAACAAACGGACTCGAAGTCTTAGGCTTTTAATAGCAGAAAGTTTGCTGTTGGTTACTTGCGTGTGACGTCATTGTCACGAACTAACGCCACGAACATTTATATCGTGTGGGACGTCACACGTGTCTTGGGCGAAATACTGGTAGATGTTTCGGTAGACGGCTTGACCTGGAAGATGAAGGCAGTGCAATTCTATGAAAGATCTCAAATTTACCCCAAAACAAGGCCCCACACTCCGGAGGTGCTGGCTGTCAGAACTCTGATCTGTGAGAGAATCAAATCTCACAAGAGGCACCCTGTTGAAACTCTATTCTTCTTTTCCGCTTGCAACTAAAAATTTCAGACCGAAAATTGTTTCAAAAAAGGGGCCCTTCTGTCAAACACAACGTGGACAGACACACAAGGAACGCACGCTATCCTCTTCGGTAACTGTGTTGGTTTTGGTGCGAGTTAAAATTCCGGAAATGTTTACTTTTAAATAATTGACGGAGGATTCAAATTTGTAAGATCTTAACATTCATATTCACCGCCAGCGCGTTACATCTCCACTTTATCTTAAAGATGCTTACCAAAATTTTAGAAGAATTCACTGCCTCTTTCTTCAGGATAGAGGAAAAATTTTCGCTTAACATTCGTAAGCAGCTATCAGACCGCACGGTGTCACAAATCATACGGTACAATCAGCGATCTAGAAAAGCGCATGCTGACTCGCGGTCTGAAGATCCAGCCCATCACATGACAGTTCTTTTGCACAACGCGCACCAGACAGACAGCGCATTTCCTGAAGTACGCTGTACTGACTTATAAAGGGTAAATGTACATCGGGTCTTCACTCACGTGTTTCGGCATTTTACTTCATTAACCGTTTAAAGCCTAGCGGTAACTTTACGTACCGCCAGGTTTAACATTAAAAAATTCTACGTGGTGCCCACATTGCGTTTATGTGTTTTGTACGGATCTCAGAACAAACAGCAACTTTTGCCTTATAAAACATTAAGTGATTGGTTTTTATAACCGAAGTGGAGGGTGTTTACAGCGTGGTACGCACTGAGTCGTTATATAAAACAGATACGCTTCGTCTTTAAAGGGTTAAACTTTTAAAGCCTAGCGGTAACTTTACGTACCACCAGGTTTAATATTAAAAAATTCTACGTGGTGCTGACATTGCGTTTATGTGTTTTGTACGGATCTCAGAACAAACAGCAACTTTTGCCTTATAAAACATTAAGAGACTGGTTTTTATAACCGAAGTGGAGAGTGTTTACAGCGCGGTACGCACTGAGTCCTTACATAAAACAGATACGCTTCGTATTTAAAGGGTTAAAGAGCCGTGGTAGCTCAGTCAGTATAGTGAGCAGAATAAAGGATGCGAAACTTAGGAATGGCGGTTCCGTTACCGATATGGGAAAGAGACATTTCTCTTCTATAAACGTTCAAAATTTCGGTGGAACCCAGCTGCCCTTGTGTTCAATAGGCAGCGGGGGCAATTTCCTCAGGAAGGAGCGTGAATGGTGTTAGGCTGACCGCTCGCCGGAATCTAATTCTAAGAGGAAACAAATCGGGCCATCTGCACCCCACATTCTGTGTTGAGGGAGAAAGCAACAACAGCTTTGTCTTTACCCTGTGACTGCCCCACTCTACTGAAATACATTACTAAATTCTTTGTCACTTATTCTTAAGTTGGCTGCGTCGGGATGGAAAACACTGAACCAAAGACCAATACAGTAGCGGCCCTGAGTCGGATCGCACCACTGGTAGAGTCCGAAGGGTGATAAGGAAATATTCTCCCCCTTGTACAAACCATAAAATTGTGGCGATTTCTTACGAAATATTATAGACGTGACTTCATATCAGGGTAGCCACTACAGCCCATACTGCTCCGCGACGAATGAGAACTCTTCCGATAGAGAGTACATTCCGCAGTATTTGCATTTAGCCTTCTCAAGAGTACGGCCAGGTTTAACATTCAACAATTCTACCTTCTGCCCACACAGTGTGTTTACTGCGCGGTATGGACTGGATATTTATATATATACCGCCAGGTTTAACATTCACAAATTCTACGTTCTGCCCACACAGGGTGTTTATGTGTTTTGTGTGGATCTCAGAACAAACAGCGATTATTTCCCTATACAGCATTAACTGACTGGTTTTTATAACCGAGACGGAGTGTGTTTACTGCGCGGTACGGACTGAATATTTATGTATATACCACCAGGTTTAACATTCACAAATTCTACGTTCTGCCCACACAGTGTATTTATGTGTTTTGTGTGGATCTCAGAACAAACAGCGATTACTCCCCTATACAGCATTAACTGGCTGGTTTTTATAACCGAGACGGAGTGTGTTTACTGCGCGGTACGGGCTGAATATATATATATATATACCACCAGGTTTAACATTCACAAATTCTACGTTCTGCCCACACATTGTATTTATGTGTTTTGTGTGGATCTCAGAACAAACAGCGATTATTTCCCTATACAGCATTAACAGACTGGTTTTTATAACCGAGACGGAGTGTGTTTACTGCGCGGTACGGGCTGAATATTTATATATATACCACCAGGTTTAACATTCACAAATTCTACGTTCTGCCCACACAGTGTGTTTATGTGTTTTGTGTGGATCTGAGAACAAACAGCGATTATTTCCGTATACAGCATTAACTGACTGGTTTTTATAACCGAGAGGGAGTGTGTTTACTGCGCGGTACGGACTGGTTATTTAACTCTCACGGTGGTTAAGCTCAATATCTAAAGGTGCAAGAAATTTGTCAACATAAATGATGGGTTTTAACTAAAATATAACTTTAAATTTTAATAAGTGCATCATTTAAAACAAAACAGTACTCCCTCCCTTAGCCTCACACAGCACTCCGTTACCAACATCCCAGTTCCACACAGTGTCTACATATTAGCATCAAATCGCCCGCCCCGACAGCCAACGTATTTCTCGCACAGCGATGCAAGCAGCTCGCGGTCTGCTGAGGGCCCGACAAGCGATAACCGACACTCGGAACTGGCCGGCAGCTCACAGTTAGTAACGCTGCATCGACTATAGTGTGTATAACGTAGCAACTGATCACGTGATTCCACACACATATTTGTGTTCATTGCCGACTGAACGACATCCCAGGATTTCTACTATTGTAGGGGTTCAATTCGCGTGGCTTAAATAGAAACAATGTGGCTATATATCACGTGACTACATGTTCAGAGACGTTAAAAATTAATTAATACAAAGAACGAGCTACGCCTATATATTAATTATTAACTGGATTAATGTAGGCGTCCCACACGAATCTTGAAAACTGTGGTCAGTAGTTTATATATGTCACATAATTAGATCTAACGGAATAGTAATTAGCCCTTTAAAGACGAAGCGTATCTGTTTTATATAAGGACTCAATGCATACCGCACTGTAAACACTCTCCACTTCGGTTATAAAAACCAGTCTCTTAATGTTTTATAAGGCAAAAGTTGCTGTTTGTTCTGAGATCCGTACAAAACACATAAACGCAATGTGGACACCACGTAGAATTTTTTAACGTTAAACCTGGTCTTATGTAAAATTGCCGCTAGGCTTTAAAAGGTTAATGTTTTACTGTGTACAGCTGTGGATTTTAATATACCTGCGTTTTCTAAGGACACATGCCTAAGAAACTGTAATAATAGTAATAATAGTAATAATAATAATAGCGCGTTTTATTTCCCTTAGGTTTGGCAGCGCAGTGAGGCCCACACACACTGGAACATCACTGCACTAACACAAATCAGTTAACAAAAAGAAGTGTCCCTTCGTACAGTGTTTTAATGTTGTGATGATCTGGTGTTTATGTTTAACAGTTTCCTTAATAGCAGCACATATGAAGTCGAAACACGTAGCTACAATGAAGACACAACAATTTTATTCTGTTCGCAAATTTGTGTCTGACTCATACGCCTAAAAATTTGGGTTCTTATAGTTTAAACACAACACGATATCCCACACCACGCGAACGCAGTCAGCCGAGTGTGGTTACAAACGACACTCCATCGCACGCTCAGACATAATGCACCATTACAGAGGCCCACATGTGCAGGTCTGTTACGTCATGTAGCACCCAGAACACTAACAGATACCGTCTTTAGTGAATAAACAAAGGAGGCAACAAATTTAACTTACTGCTGTCCAGAAAAGAATCTGATCCCCGTGCTACAACAAATGCAATGAACAGCGCAGACAGCGCCTCAGTTGCAGTACGCTGTTAGCAGCGGACGAACGCAAAATGAAAAAATTTTTAAAGTTTCTTAGTTAGCAGGGGAGTTTCAGTTAAAACCTGAACAGAAACCGATTTAACAATTCAAAGTGCACTTGTTACTGTATATGCACATGGCTGCAACGGCGTGCGTTCAGTGCAGACAGCGTGTTTGTGCTTCACGTGGTCTCCACAGCAGACACGTGCTGTGCCCCTAACGGACAGACAGGCTGTTTGTCCTGATACACGTGTACAGCGACTCTAACGACGGCTGCACAGCACACAGGCTGTGGGCGTCTCAGTCCTAAAGGCGAAGTGCAGGAAAATCTACCGTAAGGCACACTTTCTGTAGGAAGGCAACGGCTTTTGGCGTACAGGGCAAAACTTGAAGACGTACGTAACGTCCAAATCAGCACGACTCGGGCAAACAGCTTCAGCTGCACAACGACTGAATGACACAAACAGCTACACACGTAACAGGACTGTTTCCGTGTAGCCTGGTAAAAACTTCCAGAATAGCAAGTGCAATACTGTCACCATCATCAGAATTACACACTGAAGATGGAGGCAGTAATTTCCTCGAAACTTTAGTAAAGTTATACCAAACTACACGATGTCAGGCATAAAAAGATACATTTCACAGTCAACACCGTCAGCACCTCAAATGTCTTAATGAACAGTAGATGAATTTTCAAATGAAATGGCTACACAGTTCCATTACTGACTGTCAAAGGACATCAATCGTACTTACTTGAACGGCGATGTGGGGCAACGACACTTCCTGCGGAGCGGCGGGCACGAAACCGCGGCGACTGAAGGCGTCTCTCGCCGAGAGGCTGCAGCTGCGAGCGTCCGTCGGACACGAGGGCAGCCCACAGGCTGAACCTGCAACAGTGTTGAGTTCTGAGGGTCTGCTGACAGCTGCAAAGGAAAGTGTGCTGTGCTGTGCTGTGCTGTGCTGTGCCTGCCTTCGGTCGGCACAGAAAATTGCTGTAATGTTGCGCATCTGTACAGGAAACGTCGCACAGAAGTAAATTAGTATTTTATAAATCATATACTAGAATATCAAAGAAAACAACGACCGCTGTGGGGGAGGATATCCAAATTCTGAAGCTGTATGCTAAACAAAAATCGACAATTTAAAGCCCGGTGGTTACTGTACGTACCGCCAGGTTTAACATTCACAAATTCTACGTTCTGCCCACACAGTGTATTTATGTGTTTTGTGTGGATCTCAGAACAAACAGCGATTATTTCCCTATACAGCATTAACTGGCTGGTTTTTATAACCGAGACGGAGTATGTTTACTGCGCGGTACGGCTGCAACTTTAAATGTAATTCAGGTTAATCTTAACATTCAAAGCCCGTGCCATGTCTCAGGCTGTCAGTCGCCGGCCTTTCACTGCAGACGCTCTGGCTTTATCCCATTGCAATCCATGTAGGATTTGTGGTAGACAAAGTTGCGCTAGGGTAGATTTTTCCCGACTGATTGGGGTTTCCCCTGTCAGTATCATTCCACCAATGTTCCACATTTATCTTCATCTCCCGGCTGTTCTAACCAGAAGGACAAACGGGCGAAGCGTCGCCGCCTTCCAAAAAGCAGTGCTGTTTCGGAAATCTGAGAATATTGAGTGGGAAAATACTTTCACTTCATATTCAAAGGAGTAAAATTATTTGAAAATGGAAATATAAATTTATTTTAAACTCTTTGTAACAAGTTACCATGGATTATTAAAATCATGTACGTTCCATTACAATACATTTTCTTCCTTCAACGTAACCAGAAAGCGGATTCCTGGTGACGTAAAGGACAGTCAGCGAACCCCGCCTGCACAGCACATAGTCACAAATTATGCAGCTAAGAATTTTTCCTTGCATTCAGGCCTACACATTGTTTTCTGTGTGGTCTGTCTATCCGAGTTCGTCATAATACCAACTCACACACACAAGACACAACTGCACTTCTGTACATTGTATTGACAAACTGCGTACGTCGCTACTGGTCACTAACATCTGTAAACTGACTTCTCTCTGGTCAACAAGACTTGCCAGCGTGGACACTGCTCGCCTGAGTCGACATCAGGAAGGTTACGCTTTCGAAGAAACTCATCCAGTTACACCACCTTCCAGTGAAAGGAAGTTACACATTTCTATCAGACACAACACTTTTGTGAAACTCAACAATATGTGGTGCGAGTCCTGGTTGGACGGTAGACACTGCACAATGAAGCATAAAGATGTTCAAAATTTGACGGAAACCTGTAACGTGTATTGTCGAATATAATACAATTTTTGTGTCCAACAGAAATTTGTAATTTGTTGTCGGCAGTTTATTGAGTTTCTACGCATCCTGTAGGAAAGGCTCCGGGACTCAGCTTAATATCTCAAAACAAACAATATTTACAGGAAGGGAAAAATTATAGATGGCAGAAAATACTGTACCAATACTCACTCTGAACTTAAATATTTACAGACAAAAGAGGAAGAGAATGAATAATGCGATATGTATCGATTTATAGGCTTACCACCATCAGAACATACGCAGGGTAAGAATAAGTACACAAGCTGGCGTACGACTTGCTAAGGTGGGTAAATAAAACTAGCAGGACATTTAATTGACACCTCAAAAAGGGGGTGGGGTGCAGAACGTGGGCGCAGGGAGAGAGGGGACGGCGTGATGCCGGTCGGGGGTTCAATAAAACATATTTCGTTGTCACTTGTGCATGCACGGTGTTTGTGATTACCGGCTCACACACGCCGTGGCGTACATTTTGTTTAAAGCTACTGAAATATTTAAAACAGGCGTGATAGAGCGGAATGAAATTGCAGTACGTACATATGTTTCTATTTCATATGTGCGCCGTTTGATGTTTGGAATACCTTATGCATCTTTTTGTACTGCACACACAGAGCAAGCTGCATATCTAACGCTGCGCACTTTGAAAGGACTTTACTTCCATTTATTCTTGTTTCGCCTTAGAAAAATATTCGCAAAGAAAGTTAGAAGCTCTTTAAAGCCCAGTGGTTACTGTACGTACCTACAGCCAGGTTTAACATTCACAAATTCTATGTTCTGCCCACACAGTGTATTTATGTGTTTTGTGTGGATCTCAGAACAAATAGCGATTATTTCCCTATACAGCATTAACTGACTGGTTTTTATAACCGAGACGGAGTGTGTTTACTGCGCGGTACGGACTGAATATTTATATATATACCGTCAGGTTTAACATTCACAAATTCTACGTTCTGCCCACACAGCGTATTTATGTGTTTTGTGTGGATCTCAGAACAAGCAGCGATTATTTCCCTATACAGCATTAACTGACTGGTTTTTATAACCGAGACGGAGTGTGTTTACTGCGCGGTACGGACTGAATATTTATATATATACCGTCAGGTTTAACATTCACAAATTCTACGTTCTGCCCACACAGTGTATTTATATGTTTTGTGTGGATCTCAGAACAAACAGCGATTATTTCCCTATACAGCATTAACTGACTGGTTTTTATAACCGAGACGGAGTGTGTTTACTGCGCGGTACGGACTTTATATACCGCCAGGTTTAACATTCACAAATTCTACGTTCTGCCCACACAGTGTATTTATGTGTTTTGTGTGGATCTCAGAACAAACAGCGATTATTTCCCTATACAGCATTCACTGACTGGTTTTTATAACCGAGACGGAGTGTGTTTACTGCGCGGTACGGACTGGATATTTATATACATACCGCCATGTTTAACATTCACAAATTCTACGTTCTGCCCACACAGTGTATTTATATGTTTTGTGTGGATCTCAGAACAAATAGCGATTATTTCCCTATACAGCATTAACTGACTGGTTTTTATAACGGTATGGAGTGTGTTTACTGCGCGGTACGGACTTTATATACCGCCAGGTTTAACATTCACAAATTCTACGTTCTGTCCACACAGTGTTTTTATGTGTTTTGTGTGGATCTCAGAACAAACAGCGATTATTTCCCTATACAGCATTAACTGACAGGTTTTTATAACCGAGACGGACTGTGTTTACTGCGCGGTACGGACTGGGTCTTTTAAATGCTATTCAGGTTAGCTTCCAGCTTAAAGGCGTCAACTGCAATGATTTATATATTACGTTGTACCACTTCCAACGAATCCTAGAATACTCACTCCGTACAGTGACTAGGTTACAGGCCGGAAAGCAGCAGAAAGTAGCTCGCTTCCCGGCAGGGCACGAGAATGTTCGGTGTTTCCAGGCACGTACACTGGCTGTGGGCCAAAGCTGCTCCTTAGTACGTACTGGGAGTCCCTTGTTCAAGGCAAAGCGGCCAGTCACTCAATAAAGTGCCTAGGTTAAGATTTAGTGGCGCTGAACCTCCACTTCAACACGCACCTTTATGTAGTACACAGTCACAACAACACGTCTTAATCGTCAGAAGGAATGGCGATAAAGGGACGACAAAAGTGAACGTAGAGAGGCGGAGACCAAACTTGGGGGGGGGGGGGGGGGGCCAGTCAAAAGGCGGTTTCAAGCATTCACAGTAACAGCAATCTTAGATGATGACGACGACGACTACAACAACGACTACGACTACGACTACGACAACGACTACGACTATGACGACGACGACTACGACTATGACGACGACAACGACTACGACTATGACGACGACAACGACTACGACTATGACGACGACAACGACTACGACTATGACGACTACGACTACGACTACGACTACGACTACGACGACGACAACGACTACGACTGTGACGACGACTACGACTACGACTACGACGACGACGACGACGACTACGACTGTGACGACGACAACGACTACGACTATGACGAGGACTACGACTACGACTATGACGACGACAACGACTACGACTACGACGACGACAACGACTACGACGACGACAACGACTACGACAACGACGACGACGACGACAGCTACGACGACGACGATGGTCATGTCATTCGCTTACACCAAACTTGAATTACAATTTTTGATAAATTTTTTAAAACACATTTTTTACATCTTTATTTGAAGGTCATATGAAGACTTCACGTATTAATGCAAGTGTTATTTGTATAACACCTGTTCGCGAGCGCGGTTACTGCCTGGCTGCCGGTTTCAGAACACGTGCCCTGCAGCTGGCTGGAGAACTTGTAAACGGATTCTTAATCACTGATTAATTTTTTGGAAATCTAACACTTTCATTTCAACCTCAGAGATATTACAAACAACGGAATTACGCCGAAGTTTATCGGCTGTGGTGGACACAAACCGCAAAGCCTGTAACAACAGAGCATTGGAAGTGTTTGTGTGTACGGCAATGTATCAATCACCGAATTTTTTATTATTTACCACCTTAGGGCTGCGTCGTGATAAATCTGTTAAACACTAAACTGTCCAGCGTCAGACCCTCAATGCTGCCGGCTGACGCAGGAGCGGAGCACACAGAAAGCCGAAACACACGGCGTCACTCGCCACACCAGCTCACACAGGATGTGGCGACAAAGCTGCCATTACTCAGAGACACCACGTAAGGGACGTCCTGTACTAAACCCTGCAGCGTGTCCACAGTCGGGCAGGGCGAGGGGAGAACATGACTGATAATTTAGTAAAAACCGTCTCATAATTCAATGCAACCCCCTAGCTGTCACATACACCGTTATTCCGCTAAGTCCTCTAACTTGCCAACCGCACCTGAAGATGCCTCTCACGTCGTCATAAATTATTTTCGCAATTTCTCACTCCCCGTCTCTCATACTGCATACTTCTAGAGACAACTACAAATTGCTCTAACGTAACGAGAGGTTACGCAATAAATCACGTGATTAGGGATTCACGAGTGGACAATCCATCACGTGACGTCACTTCCGTCGTGTCGTCGTGACCCGCAGAGCCATCAATCTCAGCGGGTAGTCAAGCTGACGTCTTGATTGGAGTGTGCATGGCTAACACTGTCCGGGGTTGCGGGTTCGACGGTAAGGCTCGCAGTGCCTTCATACTGCGGGTGGACGGGACAACGTCGGGAAATACCTACCCAACGACACAGCAAAACGAAGCTTATCTGAATCTTCAGCAACAGTGCTGTAAGGTGCGTTACGCACTTCACAGGGAACGAACCACTCAATGTCGCTGCCTCTAAGAATAACACTGTAAGCATGTTTTGGCACAGTGTTTACCGCCAGCAGACACTCCACAAAATTCCCTCAATGTGCGAGCTGCAAGAACTGAAACACAACGACCGAAAGCACTCAGTGTTGACAGCAGTTATTAACGCTATTAACACGAGAATTTTTTTTAAATTTTTGTTTGACGTAAAATTCATTCTGCTGTACGGGCTACGTTACAGTGAACAGAGGATGGCACGTGCTCCTGAAGTACCGCGGGAAGAACGTTCGCAAAGAACAGTTGACTGCCGTCAGTACGGAGGGCCCCATCATTATGTTACACGCACCCATTTTTTTTGTTGTTGAAGTGTCGCTATTTTATAAAAACTCCCCCAGAACAACGATGCGATAATTCCACCTTACCGCCAGTTACATTCCTGCAGTGTACAAATTCGGCACTTGCATTCACAACAAATGACGAACAGCCAATCCCACCTCCCTATTGTATTTTATTTTTCAAAAAGGGACAAATGTCCGAACGTGTCCAGTGATTATGCTGTCAGACGCCATACTTCACTGTCACAAGTGAGCTACACGTAACTCTTAGATATTCTGTATTTAATTTTCATTACCTAGGTAACTTCACTTTTTGGAGTGTTTCGTATTAAACTTGTACATGCAATAACGAATTTCGTGTAATTTAACTAAGCAGATGTTTATACCCGGTAGAAACGGATATGGCCCATAAACCAAAAGAAATTATCTCCACGCAGGGTGTTCACTTGACGCAACACTTGAAATTGTACGTAAGAAAGGGTGCAGACGAACACACGTATAGGTCACGTGTCGAGTTGTTGTGGCTTTGAGTGCAGTTAGCGAACTGCGATCAAAAATTGCCGTCAATAGGGGGCTTTGGACAAGACGCGGAAGGCAATGCGACTTCTTCTGAGCGATTGAACTTGCGACATCCACGAGTGGAGATGAGTGGCTTGCACAGGGTGTCTTGCGAGCAACAGTGGGCTATGGCTTCTCCAACTGCAGAGGCGTACACGTCAGTTCTTGTCAAATTAATTTCAGTCCTAAAAAATCAGTGGCGCCAGGAACGCACAGAAAATTGTAGAAATTCTGTAATTTGTCATGGAATTGCAAAACTTTCTTTACCGTGTCATACTCTCCAATCTGAAGTGTTTTTATAACATATATTTCTAAAAATCATCCAATTAACCTTTTAAAGCCTAGCGGTAACTCTACGTACGACCACGTTTAACATTAAAAAATTCTACGTGGTGCCCACATTGCTTTTGTGTGTTTTGTACGGATCTCAGAACAAACAGCAACTTTTGCCTTATAAAATATTAAGATACTGGTTTTTATAACCGAAGGGGAGAGTGTTTACAGCGCGGTACGCACTGAGTCCTTATACAAAACAGATACGCTTCATCTCTAAAGGGTTAAATACGCACGTGGAAATGGCAAATGACACTACAACCGAGTTGACAGTACGCCAATTAAGATAGCACTAGGTGATCTGGAGGGGAGAGTACGGGGAAGAGAGGTTACCTGACGTCTCACATCCAGGAGTCAGGGCTTTTGGGATATGACCTTCTGACCTTGGGATAGAGGGAAGTGATGCTTCCAAGGATGCAGCGCCTTCAGCTGCAAAGGAAAGGCACAGCCAGCGACACAATGACACCCCACAACACTGGGATCCTCAGTGACACTGCCGTGCGAACGTCATATATCGGAACACGCACCGCTGTGCACTCGCTTGACGGCAGGCACTGCAGTGCTCGCGGCTGTTCCAGTGCACCGTGGGCCGGTGTCAGTGTACTGCAGTTTATGCTGACTTCACTCTCTGCACCTCAACAAGGTGGTGCAGTTATCTATCTTCGTTTCGCAGACACGCGTCGCACCTGACAAACACTTCTTATACTGGGAGTTCGAATTCCGTTATAAAAGCGAACAGACAGTACGTGACCAGGGACGGTTGTCAGATAAAATAATGTACCTATATTGAAATCCGTGGTAATCCATATATGGTGCCACATAGAGTGGGCTACTCTGCTTTAGAATGTGGGGAAGAGGCTAAGTCATGTGCAGAAAGAACAGTGGCTGACAGGGAAGGATCAAAAGGCATATTCATATTCTCTTTCTGTTTTCTTAATAGTGGGCTCAATATTTAGAGGCTTCACGGTAGCAACATTTCTTTTCTTTTCCAGCAGTCCTCAGGAGAGAAACCAACACACAGCGAGGCTCCGTCTGAAGATACGGGACCAGTACTGAAGGCAAATGTTTACAGCGGCATTGTGACCAGCACTGCAGCGTGCAGGCTGAGGAAACGGGACCAAAAGGAATTGAGTATGGCACCCGAGTAAAGAAAACCGCAATGCAGCCAGTGTTTAACCCTTTAAAGCCCGGCGGTTACTGTACCTACCGCCAGGTTTAACATTCACAAATTCTACGTTCTGCCCACACAGTGTGTTTATGTGTTTTGTGTGGATCTCAGAACAAACAGCGATTATTTCCCTATACAGCATTAACTGACTGGTTTTTATAACCGAGACGGAGTGTGTTTACTGCGCGGTACGGACTGAATATTCGAACACAAGTGAGCTAACTTCCGTCTCCAGAGTTTCAGCACTTCTTCTCACCAGAAGGCAAAGCCAGACCTTAGTCCCGTCATGCTCACACAGACTTTTCTGTCCTCCCCTCTCTCGTACTCCGACATCGCAATTTGCGAGATAATTGCGCCCTCATCTCGTGGTTCAATTGTTACATTCTACAGCCAAGCTTCATCTTACCACTGCTGCCATCTGGCCTACATCCCTTACAACCCTCTCACCCTCGAACTTCGTTTCAGATACTTTCGCGAAAGAAGACCCACACCCACCCCCACCCCCACACACACACACAAAAGAAATATCAATAAATGTAAACCCGAGACACTAAACTGCCTCATTCAAAATTTAAATTCCACTACAGCGACAACCGATCCAAGCGTAACGTCCTTAAAGCTGAATATGCCGGAAGCACTGCAGGACACGTTACATGATCTGAATGATAGACTGCCGACGTTTAGGGAGACCCTGTTAGAAGGGTATTTACTGGCATTTCGGAGAGTCTTGGTGTTATGAACTCGGAAAAAAAGAATATTCTCTCGAAACGTCATCAACTTACACGGCTTAGACAAAGACTGAGCAATCAATTAGGGGAAGTTACGTGCTGCGGGGACGTTTCTTTCAAACTTCCTTTAAACTTAAGCACGAATGACAAATCATTCGGAACACAAATAAACTCTTACTTATTAGGAGCGACTTGATACGTAGATGTCATGCACTGGGCACAGAGTAACAGGTGCGCAGTTAGTTTACTGAAAGGCTGAATTTACCGCTAATTAGGCAGTCCATGCGTCTGAGTGCGGGACGTAAGTGGCTAAACTGAAGACATGAAAATATTTGCGGAATGAGAAATTCAGCCACATAGAACACAAATCCTGAAAAAGTAATGCTTCTGGCCGACGAAGCTGATACAAGAAACATCCTCGCTACCAGGACACGGGGTGTGGCCCACGGGAAGCTGTTCGCGCATTGTGGTCTCCAGTCCCTTTGGGTCAAAACCGTTCTGTGCTGTAACACTGTGTGAAACAGGCGAACACACTGTGTGGGCAGAAGGCAGGACGTGCGTACGTGTTGTCAGATTATGCGAGTGAGAATACAGACTGTGACAAAAGAGTATCATGCATTTATGTAATCCAGATAAAATACTGAAAATGTTTATTAAAATTGAAAGAAAAGGGGAAAGCAAGTCCAGTAGGGTTCAGCGCTTCTTGGAGGCTGTGGGGAAGTATAATGAGAATGGCAGAGAATTGTAATTAATCATAACTTCATTTTCTATCCAGCGATTATTGGAGAGAAGGTGAAATATTTAACTGCGAACTTATGGCAGTAGTGCTGCAGTTTAACATCGGAAAACTGGGAAATCTTATGACTCTGGGACATTCCCTCTGACACTGGATCTGCTGAAGAAACTTTATGTGGACTGTTCTGTCTTGAAGACCAGGCCACCATGTGGCCTCAACACTTTGTTTAACAGAGGCACAGTGAAATGTGCCAGAGGAACAGATTTATCGGCTTCACGGATCCGGAAGTCAAAACACTCGCATTCACAATTTCTACGTTCTGCCCACACAGTGTGTTTATGTGTTTTGTGTGGATCTCAGAACAAACAGCAATTATTTCCCTATACAGCATTAACTGACTGGTTTTTATAACCGAGACGGACTGTGTTTACTGCGCGGTACGGACTGAATATTTATATATATATACCGCCAGGTTTAACATTCACAAATTCTACGTTCTGCCCACACAGTGTGTTTATGTGTTTTGTGTGGATCTCAGAACAAACAGCGATTATTTCCCTATACAGCATTAACTGACTGGTTCTTATAACCGAGACGCAGTGTGTTTACTGTGCGGTACGGACTGAATATTTATATATATACCGCCAGGTTTAACATTCACAAATTCTACGTTCCGCCCACACAGTGTGTTTATGTGTTTTGTGTGGATCTCAGAACAAACAGCGATTATTTCCCTATACAGCATTAACTGACTGGTTTTTATAACCGAGACGGAGTGTGTTTACTGCGCGGTACGGACTGGGTAGTTACATAAGTTGTATTTACTGTGCGGTACGCAACGAAAATTTAAGTTATGTTAGTGTCAGGCTTTATTGGCACGTTCCTTTACGCAGCTACAGTTCTCTGTTTATATGAAATAAGCCCTTCTTCTTCGTTTGACATATAAACCGCTTTTATTCTCGGCGCAAGCAATAATGTGATACAGAGTTCCCGATTCTACAAGAGACGTAATTACAGATAATCAACAGACACTGCAATTACTAGGGGAAACTTGTGTATGCAGTGGGAAGTTACCGCAAGGAGTTTGGCTGCCCTGTCTAACTCTGAGGCTATCCAGTTTCTATCTACCCGTCTCTTCCTGGAAGAGGGGAGGGGAAAATATCAGACATAGGCTGTACGTATTTGGAAAGCAAATTAAAAAGATTACATAACACAATGTACTGCAACCACAGACCTTGTGAGAACCTCCATATTACGGCTTTTTTACCTGTGACATCGTGTAGTCTAGTATCTTGCTACCATTGGAGTGGCGTCCTAATATATTTCACCCTGAATATCACGGCAGAATTTCTGTCGAGACATTTGTTTGTATGGGACTACGTAGGGCCACATCCAAGAAAACACCAAGGTTTAAGAAAATTCTGCAGCTTTATAGCTTTAAGACGAACTTGTTAAAATTGCAGCGCAAAGAGGGGGCAAAACGTTTATATTAACCCTTTAAAGACGAAGCGTATCTGTTTTATATAAGGACTCAGTGCGTACCGCGCTGTAAACACTCTCCACTTCGGTTATAAATACCAGTCTCTTAATGTTTTATAAGGCAAAAGTTGCTGTTTGTTCTGAGATCCGTACAAAACACATAAACACAATTTGGGCACCACGTAGAATTTTTTAATGTTAAACCTGGTCGTATATAAAGTTACCGCTAGGTTTTAAAAGGTTAAAACTCTGCTTCTCAGTAAATGTGACGTAACACTGGCTTATTTAAGGTTTTGGGTATTTTAGTTCGCTTCACTCAATTTTACTCGCATTTAACGCAAAACCTCTATAAACGTGCAAAATGGTCGTTGTAAGGCCAGCCGTTAAACCTTACGTAGGTTAGTGAGTCCCTTACATGTGGATGTGTAAGGTGAGGTGCATCTGCAGTCGCCTGCATCGCGAACTGTCTGGCAGCCAGAGGGCTGTGTAGAGTTACCGCAGTTGTGTTGCTACTGGGTCAACAGTAAAGTTATAAATCAAATGGAGAGGAGGAGATGTGCCAGGCAAGTTGTACGCATGGTAGAGATGATAGAGGCAGATATGTTTGGCTGGGATTCGTAAAGGAAATAGATAACTTGGAAGACCCAGATGTAGACTGGAGTAAAATATTAAGATGGGTAACCAACAAATAGAATTACAGGATGCGGCTCTGGACCTGAAAAGTGTACACGGTTTAAAATATTTGTTTTCCAGAAAATTCGGGGAATTTTTGTACACCTGACAACCTGTCGGTTTCAAGAATGGCGCTGATATATGGAGTTGGTTACCTAGTTATCTATTTGGTTAGCTTGGTTCTTTAGATTGGGTAATTAATTTGTCCGACAGTTAGTTACCTCAGTTAGTACAAGAAGCATAACTGGCCTATTTTGAACGTTTTCTGTTTCAAAATGTTTATATTGACCGAGTCGTGAAGTATCTGATTTCTGATAAAAGGAAAATTTATCTCAAATGAAATACGACCACTGATAAATAATGTACGTTAGCTACGAAACGTCGCTTCACCTCTTCTGCTTTACCAGTTACGTCTTCACATTCCATTATACTGCACATGCTGTACTCAAAGACACAGCGCACACTATTTACCAGAGCATTCTTTGTTAAAAAATGTCGTCAGATACTCGTTACCTGTCTAAATGTCATTTCATTTACACCCATAAAATGTCGGTCTTCGCTGGAACAACTTTCAAGAACATAGAAAATGCTCAATAATATTACTGCAGAACTGTTATGGGCCTGCGGAATTTCACCCAAGTAGGAAAATGAAATGGAAAACGTGGATAGAAATTCATTAAGTTCCTCAGTTAGCCGTGGCTTTTCACAAAGAGGATTTTCATGAAACGTACGGTGGATCAATACATATGTGCTGGCAACTAACAGGCCTGCACTGAGTTACAACCAAATCAGGATAGAATGCAGACAGCAGAGCAGGACGTCACCGGCATCTGCAGGAAGGCGCGCCCTTGACTGTGCCACCTCACTCAAACCTCATAGAAACTCCTACAGACAAATGCGTTGTTTGCTGATGTACTGATCAGGGTCCTCACATAATAGTGTTCATGTACGAACTATCAACAGCTGTGCGCGCTTCCATGGCAATCACGCGTCAATTTGTCTTCATTTTCTACCTGAGCTGTTTGCCTGCAAAGTGTAACGCAACCCGCCACAGTACTCACTGCAGCGCCACAGCGGACACAGAGCACACTAACACAAAGCTCCGTAATGCACAGAAATTAAATGAAACGTCGCACTGTCTATAGGAATCGAATCACAATTTCTTAGTCCTATATCCCGTAGCCTAGACACTATAATGACTGAGCTATCTTGTTTCCGGTATATGAGTGGAGATATATAAAACCAGGAGCAAAAGTGACCAACTTTGTGACGTTAAAATACCTTTTGCATCGACACTGGTAAATTGAGTGTCAACTGCTGAGTCGCGTTTGTCTGAGAATTCTAAATGTGTGCAGACATTTCGACACATATCCCTCACACACCAAACACCCGACAGGCACAGCACACATCTCAGCAACAATTACAGGTACAAACCAAATCGCATTTGTCTAACTAACCATAAAAAGAAGTGTCTGTGCTTAGCTTTTGTGGCACCCTCACACGAAGAACGTGACAGTAGTCAAATGTGGGTGTGTGTCATAGCCAAATGGAGTCGGTATAAACATAGGGAATTTTCCAGCCACCTGCAGTTTAGAGGCATTCGTCTGCTGGTTGCTAGTGATATTGGAAGGATTAAAGAATGGAGTACACAGAACGCCTGTTTAGTGTCCAGCGCAAACTAACCAGGTGCATCTTTACAGCAACACTTGGCAACTCGAAACTTCTCTCTGCTGAGGAACCTTGCAAAGTGTTGCACTGTGTTGGCCAATTTAACTTTTTTCGCTCCTTTCAGTTTGTATTTCAAACAACACAAGGGGTCGCCTTCACCTCCTGCGACGCGGGCCGTCTTAAAGTAGTCGCTAAGAGAGTGGAACATTCTTGCGGTGCCAGCTTATTCCTAAAGAAACAATTTTGATGTTTGCCACCCCGTTGTGCGTCACACAAATATAACACGAATTAAAACAACCGCACAGCACGACTTCGTTCACTGTATATATTTAGATATTTAATTACATAAAAAGCTCACTACATGTTTCGGCCTCCATTCGGCCACCTGCAGGTGTGAGTGACAGTGATAAGGTATATTCGTATTAAAAGACCACTCACGCCTGAAGATGGCTGAATTGAGGCCGAGGTATGTAGTGTGTGTTTTATGTAATTAAATATCTAAATATATACCGTGAAAGAAGCTGCGTTCTGCAGTTGTTTTAATTCCTGTTACATTATTCCCAAAGCCCAATGTCTACTTACAAATTACCGCAGGCTTGCACTGCGAACTGCCGAACCGTCCACCGCCACTCGACAGGCACTAAACCTACCGGCAGCCGTGCGACTGGTTTGTGGGAACGACATCGCGTTGTTCGCAGGTTCCCAGATCTCGCCCTCTTGTGCTTTTCGTAACAACAAGACGAACATTTGTACGGATCATTGGTGGAATGCTGCTGACAAGAGAAATCTGCCAGTGTGCCATTTTGTACACCACAAAGGCATGTGAACTGACAGACCATTGAATCCAAGTTTCCGCTGTCAGCTGTCAGCAACTAACCGTCTTGAAAATTTTCGCCTAAATCATACGTAGCACTTCTGGTCGTACCTCAAAGGGAACACCAGTTTTCCGTTAGGAATATCGCCCGGTTTATATTGCACAGGGAGACGCAGCTGTTCGCTGTAGCAGTCATACGGAAATACACGAACACGCCGCGTGGGCGTAACACATCCTTTCTTACCTTGGTACATATATTTACCAGTGGGCTTTAAGCGGTTAACATAGGCTTACTGCGGTGCTCACTACGGAATTTGTTTTCAGAACTACCCGTTTACACTTATTTCCCAGAGACCATGTTCCCAACCCAGGATCCTGCATTGCAGCGATGTCCGAACATCGGCAGGTCATAGACTGTGCCTCCCAACTTATTTTCTTGTTTCTACTTGGCTTAGAGTACTTCGTGTAAATGACGTCACCACCCATGTGCACCAATGAGAAAGCTCCAATAAATTAACTCACACACCACCACGCACACCGCCCAAATTTGCGCAAAAGTGGCGTGAGTCGCTTGAAGTGTGCGGACGGCGAGCGAGTGTTTCGGTAGATAAGGCAATATGACTGGGGCATGTAAGGGAACGGTCTGGGACAGCGGCGATGAAGGAATGCTGCATTGTGTTGCAAAAACTGCGACATCTGAACGCCTGATAGTAGTGACATATCCAGCTTCATATCGACAGGCTATGGGGATTTGTATAGAATCGTAACGGAAGTGTGCTTTGAACTAGCTGCCTAGCTGAACAGTCACACGGCTTGACTGGAAGCTAAGTAACTGTCAGCTTCTCAGAAATAAATATACTCAATGAATTTAATTATTTACGTGAAAATTCCCCTTATTTAAATGTCGTAGAAGTATTTGCAAATCCAATTACCTTTTTCACAGTTTCATCAAGATAGGTACAGGGTGTCACATAAAGCTCTGATTCTAATTCCACTGCTTTCTTAAAGGACAGCCAAAGCGGAGGATTACGAAGCATAAATGTGACGCACAGTACGCACGCTACGCACACTGCACCTGTCACTGCTAAAAGAGTATCTTCACTTCGATGACGGTCACATTCAGCTAGCTCTGCCACAAACAGCCGACGAGGCGATGCTGGATGTCCGGCTTTACTGGTCTTGCAAGACATGAGCTGCAAAATACTTGCAAGAGACAGCTATGTCTACGTTTGGCAAAGGTCGTGTCTGCAATACCGACTGTCACATGTCTGTCATTTAGTGCCACCACATTTTTGTCTGTCTGTAAGGGCTAAGAACAGCGGCTGCCACAGGAGAACAAAAACAGCAAAACAGCAATAGTTAGTTTTCACGTAGGCTGTGCCCGCCAGGTGCGCCCTGACGTCTGGGCATTTGCCCGAACAAGCAGACGACAGCGCCTCAGGGCGTGCAGCGTCATAGTCAGCGAGATTTGACAGCAGGGCTACGAAGTGTTTTCTGTAAAACTGCAATCAGTAGCATTAACTCCTTAGGCACGAGACCAGTTACTGATGGGCATTCGGGGTTTTACTCACGGCACAATCAGAAATCTCTCAGCACAATATTCCTACCGAAAATGTGACCAACACGGTCTGCTGCCCCTTCCCGTGACGTGTTCAAGTTTCAGTTTAAGGCAGACGCGTTTAAACTGCTCCGTGATGCGTCACTGTGTCGTTTGGACAGCAGGTCGCGACGTTTCGAAGAATTTTAATGCCGTCGCGTTCAGGGTTAAGAATCAAGAGGCTCAAGACTTTTAACAGCTTCAGCATGAAGATTACAGCACCTAATATCTTCCGAAACGTCGGTAAGTTCTCGCCAAATGACACAGCGTCACATCCCGGAAGGCCTGGGGCGCCTGACAACCCGTTGTGTGAATCTCAGATGTAGCGCGAAGGCAGAAAACTTTGTTTCCTTTAGGACTGAGGTTGACAATACGGAAAGTACAGGGGCTAATACGCTTTGCGTTTGACTTTGCTTTTGGTGGCTACGATTGTATGATGTCGAATGCAGAGTGACAGGATAAAAAGTAATAAAGCGAAACTGAAATGTTAAGGAAACACTCAGTTCTTTCCTAATTCCAAGCAGTCCCCAAATCCGGCGTGTGCGAGATTTCATTTCGTCATGCCGCGCTGTGTTCAGCTGTTACCTTGGCTCATGTATGCATCTGTTTGTAGACAGATTCAGGTGACGTGATTAAAGCTAACGCGTGTGTTTATGCATTTTAAATTTAATTCGAACCTCTCACATTTGCAGCAAGGTTATGCAGGCGGCTGGGTTGGAAACACTGCGAAAGGTAAGAAGGAAACCCAGCGGCAAGAAGCGTCCCTGTAAGTACCTCAAGGGATCAGGACGTCTGTCCTCCGGGATACGGCGCTGTTTATTTGTCAGACTGGTGTCAGCTTTCGGAGCAACCTGCTGACTCCATTTTCAGTGTAGAAACCCTACTGGCAGCCATGTACGAAGTTACGGAATACTGCGAGAAATTCTATTCCTACTTCAGGAAAAATATTAGTAATTTATGTACAGAGACAAAGCTGCTAAGGCGTCAGGCCTGTGCCCTGCTACGGGTAAAAGCACTTTTTCTCCGTCCAACACGTATAATTAGAACACATAATTTTTCGGCGGTGTGTCTAAGGTTTCTTTAAACTTCAGTTTCACACAACAAATTTTAACATTTTAGAGCCTAGCGGTAACTTTACGGACGACCAGGTTTAACATTAAAAAATTCTACGTGGTGCCCACATTGCGTTTATGTGTTTTGTACGGATCTCAGAACAAACAGCAACTTTTGCCTTATAAAACATTAAGAGACTGGTTTTTATAACCGAAGGGGAGAGTGTTTACAGCGCGGTACGCACTGAGTCCTTATATAAAACAGATACGCTTCGTCTTTGAAGGGTTAAAGCATATTGTATCAGTCCATCCATCTTGCCAAAAGTTTCGGCAGCCTTGTGGCACTGCCTTTTGAACACGTACGTACAAACTATCACAAGTAAATTATATGCGGGTTGCAGCAATGTCATAATGAGAATTTGAAACTAAAGAACACAGCAGTTCACTAAACACAAACAGTCAAAACACTGACCGTCAGGAATCACCCCTCTACATCTGTAAATTGCAGGGTTCATTACGCTTAGGAACATCAATTACAGCCAGTATACCTTGTTACAAGAGAAATTAATCGCGCTAAACCTTTTAAAAAGGTTTCAATTTTTCAAAATGTTCTAAACTTCTAATTTTAATGTTTAATTTTCGTGTTGCTGTATCCCAGATGCATTACACATGTAAGTGTTTGCAGTTACGAAGACAGACTTTCCGCTGAAGATGACCCAATGTCGCTGAAACTTTTAGCGAAGAAGAGAGAATGATAGAGCATTCACTAATTCTGTTGTGTATAACTGGAGCACACAGCCCAGTGACGTCACAGCTATAAATGGTACCCTGTACTGCACACACAGGGCGCTACAGCACGTATTAAAGTAACACTGCGTAAGGATCAGTCAGTTAAATATTTAAGACAATGTGTCCACTTGTCAGGAACAAATCACAGTGCTTTGCCTGCGAAATGACACACTACACATTGCAACCCGCAGTTTGGGTAATTTAAGTAGAGTAATTCTGGCTGAACTGCGGGTTATAAGAGACTCGGAGACACTGTTTGTACTTATGCAGAGCTATAAATTACACAGGAGCACCCAAGATCATGTCACAGCCATAGATTTGTGCATTAAACACTGCACACAGCAATTAACTTGAAATGTGTTCGGCACCGCGCAGTAAAGGCACCTTATATAAACATCCAGCCCGTACCGCGCAGTAAACACACTCCGTCTCGGTTATAGAAGCTAATCAGTTAGTGCTGTATAGAGAAATAATCGCTGTTTGTTCTGAGATCCACACAAAACACATAAATACACTGTGTGGGCAGAACGTAGAATTTGTGAATGTTAAACCTGGCGGTACATATATAAATATTCAGTCCGTACCGCGCAGTAAACACACTCCGTCTCGGTTATAAAAACCAGTCAGTTAATGCTGTATAGGGAAACAATCGCTGTTTGTTCTGAGATCCACACAAAACACATAAACACACTGTGTGGGCAGAACGTAGAATTTGTGAATGTTAAACCTGGCGGTATATATATAAATATTCAGTCCGTACCGCACAGTAAACACACTCCGTCTCGGTTATAAAAACCAGCCAGTTAATGCTGTATAGAGAAATAATCGCTGTTTGTCCTGAGATCCACACAAAACACATAAACACACTGTGTGGTCAGAACGTAGAATTTGTGAATGTTAAGCCTGGCTGTAGGTACGTACAGTAACCACTGGCTGTAGGTACGTACAGTAACCGCTGGGCTGCAGAATGTTAAATTTTTCTACGGTCTGAAGTGGGTACCATTGGTACCTTATTTTAAGCATTTTATTTGCAGCAGGCTCAGTACTCATGATATTTATCACTGTAAAAATAACAATAACACTTGCTTGCCCTGTGAGGGCCTACTTGCAGACCGACAGTATCTGCAGCAATACAGTTACATTCCTGATAGTTTAAAATAAATTTCTATTACAAAGCAGCAAAGTTGTTTACAAAACGCAGACTAAACTCCATTACGACTTTTACCGCACGGCCTGGCGGACTCGTGTGCACGCCCTGTAACGTATTCAGAATGGCGTCAATTATCTTATGCCACTCTAGCATCAAGTTTGAAGGCCAGGCTATCGACGTCGGCAAGGCACGGTTCAAATCATGGAATAAAAACTCAGTATAACCCACCTATAAGCCGAGGCAGAGCTGCGGCCCCCTTATCTGCATGGCACACACACACCCACCGTCCGTAATAAGCACATTGGCGCTGCTCCAGACTTCCCCACCCACCTAGCATGATACGCCGCCATCATTGGCACGAGGGGTTTTATTTTTTAAATAAGAAAAGGGGTGTGGTTTGAAAACACGAAAATTGGATTGTGTCTAAATAAGCGTTTAAGTAGGAATAAAAGTGACAAGCAGCAGAACTCAGTGCGGTCGAAAGAACACGCCTAGAAATGTACACTCCGTGCAGGCATGGAGGGAGGCGGAGGTGTAGCGTCACACATTCTAAACCTTGGCACTACAATGAGGTGAAGGATTAGATTCAGGCCCCGACCGCTTTATCTCCGGGGAAGAACCTACAGTACCCATAGTGCGTGACGCTGTTTGGAGGCTTTGGGGGAGAGAAATTGTACGGCGTTTGCTGGGTTTCGCATCTCGGACTGTCAGTTCCTAGCCCGGTCGCTGTATCGGCCACACCCTCGGCTGCAAAGTGCTTAACTTTATACAACTGTAGAACTCTATGGCGCATTTTAGGCATCTTTTACTTCTGGGGTTGGCACTTGGGGATGGAGAAAAATTAGAATCAAAATTTGGGACGTACTTACGGCAGATGTCGCAACGAACGCACACACGAAGAAACAAATTGGAGGCTGCACGCAGGGCGCGCGTCTGGCTGTTCGTGTCAGAACACTGTCTTTTGGCGTCAAATCGTGTTGGAGACTGAGGAGAAAGACCCTATTCCTCTGGGACATGACGCCGTGTAGATTGGCATACAGGTGCCAAAGTCTCGTAGCATTTGTGCTGTTCTAGACTTTCAGGGTGGGCTGAAGACAGCTCGTGCCTTTTGAACATTTCTTTCATTCGAAATTAGGCAGAGTTTGTTTCCAAAGGGCGAACAGCGAACGCTGTGCGAGATTTCAGGCTCCTGCAGCGGTGCGCATGAGGCCTTAGAACGCCTACCGACGTTTCGGGATAACATTCAATTTTCAGCTTCATGGGTCAAGAAGTGGAAAAGCAATCTTCTTCATGGACCCTTGACCCTATTCACCAACTACCAACCTACGCTCCGTAACTTCTCAGAAGAGCGACGGCTTGACGTGTGCCACTCCTCCCTTGCCAACAGGCACCGGCAGACGCGGTGCAGTCTGTTTGGTTTCGCCTCGTCTTAGTGACACTTCAGTACGTATCTGGAGGATACATGAGGGACGGAGGTAGGCGATGGGACACTGAAATACCAAAGTTAAGAAGTCATGGAGCTATACCTCTGCGCCCCCTGACGTCGTCTACAGACGCTAGTACAAATTCACAATTTATGTAACAACGCTATCAGTAAAGCAGGATATGTAGCATCAAATGACGGTTCAAGAACAAACAATGAATTGGACAGCAATTGATCTGGCTTATTTCAATGTAATATGCCAGCGTTGGCCGGGAGACACTGAGCAAAACCACGACATACCAGTCCATAAATTCGCGATCGAGGTAGGGCCCATTAACCCAAGTCACATACGGCGGGCAATCTCCGGGTTCCAAGGACTGTAGGGCCGCCTCGCCGTGCCGCACACTCACACACACTCACACACACTCACTTCATGATTATTATAATAATGCGCACGTTGCAAAGTTTCTTGCAGGGATCGGCCGCGGCTAGTCATGTCCGGGCACTCGGTGCGACAGTGGCATACGTGCACTTGCAAGTTTGCGTCTACAGTTACGGCAGGGAGAACATGAGAAGTCCGGCGGATGCAGAGAGAGGCACTGCTTTCATTATTATTATTATTATTATTATTATTATTATTATTATTATCCGAATTTCTCACTTCTCAGCTTTAGCTGGGAAATATTCACCTATCCCGGGATGTATCATCAACAGGATTAGGCTCCCTGGTCTTACGTGTAATTTAGGAAATTTCTTACAATTGAACATGTGCCAAGAATTACCACTGTTTGCATCTGTGTATATGTGTTTGGGTGCAGGTTAAGTCTCTTTAGACTTTGTGACAGTGACTTTGGAATTATTCCCTTGGCTGAAATTACTATCGGGACCGCTTGTACTGCGTCCTGCTTCCACATAGCATGTATTTCGTTATTATTATTATTATTATTATTATTATTATTATTATTATTATTATTACAGAGAGGAAACGAAACCTACTGTACCGCTGCTTCACACAAAATGCAGGCTCGTCCTTCCCTTGAAGGCAGGCTGGAGGGAAATTACAGATATGACAAGTAGAGCAGATACAGTAATGGGAGGTGAACTGTGTGAGTGGGCGGCAGGAAAATGGGTCTGCAAATGTGAGCTAAATTACATGTTTACAATTAGCCTGAATCGTACATAAAAATTAAGTCCGTACCGCGCAGTAAACGCTATCCGTCTCGGTTATAAGAACCTGTCAGTTAATGCTGCAGAGGGAAATAATCGCTGTTTGTTCTGAGATCCACACAAAACACATAAATACGCTGTGTGGGCAGAACGTAGAATTTGTGAATGTTAAACCTGGCGGTATATATATAAATATTCAGTCCGTACCGCGCAGTAAACACACTCCGTCTCGGCTATAAAAACCAGTCAGTTAATGCTGTATAGGGAAATAATCGCTGTTTGTTCTGAGATCCACACAAAACACATAAATACACTGTGTGGGTAGAACGTAGAATTTGTGAATGTTTCACCGGCTGGCGGTATATATAGTGACCGCTAGGCTTTAGAGGGTACGGTTTTTAAAAAAATTGTTTAGAAATACATAAAAGAATACCACAGGACGATAAAAACAGTAAACTGAAAACTGCACTTTATTTCCAAAATTTCATTTCGAATAAGAACTTAAGTTTTTAGATTATTTGTTTACATTTTAGCTCATTATACCACGCTTTCTCAACTACATGTGTCATTCAAACAGAAGTTATATCGACGCGGAAGCCGCCATGACGTTTTGCTGTTCAAAACGAAGCTGCAATAAATAATGAGGAGAAATTGACAGCTGCGTTCCAAACTGGAGACAAATTTTCTTTTCAAAACGCGTTTCTGTGACACTGCATATTTCATTAGGCCTGTTACTTTCGGCACCGCGCCACGTTCTGTCCCGTTCCGACAACCTTGGGTATACACGGAATTATCTAGTGAAAGGTACAGGCTAATTAAAAAGTGGGGAGGGGGAGAATAAATAAAACTCTGGTGAAGGTAAATAAAACCGTTGCAAAGTTCTTTTGTTTCGACGGGGCCGTACATAAATTTTGCTCTTTGTGTTATATAAAATATTAACACGGGCGATCCAAAATATCTCGGACACAAGTGCCACGTTGTAGACAGACTTCCACCTCATTTTGTAAATGTATGGAGAAGAGGAGACGAGGCTCCACAGAATACACACATATGTATCAGCATTTTTACAGTATTTAGTAATAAAAAAATCTGTAAAAATTTTGCCTTCCCACAAAGAAAGAAAGAAAGAAAGAAAGAAAGAAAGAAAGAAAGAAAGAAAGAAAGAAAGAAAGAAAGTGTTTGCTTCATTTAGAATTTAAACCTGCAATAAAAATCAGTATTTGGAATTTTATTTTCCTCGTGTCTAATATCTAATATAAATTAGATTATTTTCTGTTCGTTCAGAGTTCTTTGCCTGCGAAAACAGAATTATTGCACAAATTGGGCCCAATTAGGAATACAAATGCAAGAGACAAAGGCCGTCTTGAAGAGCTGCCCTCACTGGAACGTGACGTTGAAACAGTTCTTGAGGAAACAGGGAGGACATAGTATGGATTAATCTGGCTCAGGATACGTTCCGATGCCAACTGTTGTCAGCCTACAAGTTCTCCGAAATTCGGCAGTCTTTGACAGCATGGGCTACCGAAACTTCTGAGGAGGCATTCGGGCGTAAGGTTCAGTTTATACAACACTCTTAAGACATATTTTCGAAGGGGTTTACCCATTTGGCAGCTAAAGAACTTGTGTCTGCTCACGGCATGAAAGCGTGTGTGGGGTGGGGGCGTAGACGATTACCTCCCTTTAATCGTAACCACAGTATTACCTGGACGTGAATGAAAACGTCGAAGTCCCGGCCTCTTTACCTCGAGGGAAACAGCCCCGGTACGCTTTGACTGGGATGCAGGGTGAGTCCCAGATAAGAAATGGACGTTTCGGTGTAAATTAAATGGGTTATTCTTGCCGGGAGTCTTGCGGCGTGACGTACAGCCTTAGTTCGGTCCCTATACTGACTGAGCTATTCCCGGTCCAGTCAATTCCAGTGCAGTAATTTTGTAACATTACACGCACTGAGCCATATGTGAGAGTTGTGATAACCATGGAATTACGCATAGGCCTGCTGTATGAAGCTGCCTTAAACTGAAGATAAAGTGCGGTAAAACTTCGGGACACTTGGGGCCGGCGAATGTAGGCGCGCAAATCCCGGTACAGAAATAACGTACATGGAATTATTATTCTGGGGGAAAAAAGCAGACCGCAGCTGGCTAAGGGTAACAGAAACGTTACGTGCACAGTGGCACACACGGGCTGCCACAAATAAATTTGCTTGCAGTTCAAATGTGAATGAAATCAAAAAGTGCGTGATGCATTAGCAGTGCAGGCACCACTGTCTGTACGCGCTGACATGCCTGCCCTCTCTCGGTAATTGCTGCAAATTATGTGATCATATCAACAACGCTGTCTTGCGGCTTTCCATAAGGCTGTCCTGCAGAACACAATACAGGCAGACAGGTACACCTAGAATATACAGGCGACATTATTTTATGTGGTCACTATGCTTCGTCGCTTCCTGTACGAGCGCTTAACACACGAAGTTAGTCCACTCGGTGACCTGTCCATACGCGCACGGCCTGTAAGATACGTATCCGTCGTTAGCCGCAGTGGGCAATCCACTGGACAGCCGCGTGCTTCTGTGTTGTGATTGTGACTAACAGAATCCCTATAAAATTGAATTTTGTGACGAGATCCTTCTACGTGATTTGTGATAAGGAAATACGTCCCACACTTTTGCTGCTTAACTAGCAAGCGTGGTGTCACCCCAGTGGACATTAGAAACATTCAGAATAACAAGAACTCGCCAGCAAGAAATCACGCTGAATGGTAGCAAGTGCCATTGAATTAAGTGTTTTTGGCGTGAGGTGTGTGATTAGTGCAAACAGGATTAATGACGGCACTTACTTTTCGTGCCTACAAATTCATGTCGATCTGCTACACAAATCCGGCACCAGTTTTGTGCATCTGTCCGGTTCCTAGCGTGCCTGCACCCTTCTTCAGCAAGACAGCACGTCAACTAAAACACAAAAAAAAATTAAGTTTTATTTAGAAAGTCTTTTTATTTACAGAATAATAAGCAATGGATTTTGGCCACCTCGTTAACCGGACCTCAACCTATGCTTTCGACTCTTACTTCTGAAGCCTGTTAAGGGACAAATTGCACACTAACGGTATTACATGAAGGCAGTGGGAAAGAACGCATCAAGAATATGGGGTCTTCCGGTTCAGCAGCTCAAACTGACATGAATAAAACGTGTTTTTAGATAAGATGTGCGCCTACGAGATGAGGGAAAATTTGTCCAGCGCCTTCTTTAAATATGAAGAGATAATAATTAGCATTAACTGCAACACGTTGAATTAAAAGACGCGGACTCCGACGCACGGCCAGTTGGAATAGCGGCGGGAAGTGACAGAAGATGTAAGCCTGATAAAATATTGACCCTGTATATGGATATAGGTAAATAGCTTCAGTAAGCCTCCTGCGGCTGACAGTGGACATTGCGTAACGTTACGCGTGTTACGTTATGCTGACTGAATCGGGGGACACACAGGTAAAGAGGGTGCGTCGAACTTTAGTTGGAAAACTGACGGAAAATAAAATTTGGGAACGTAGTCAAGAGCAAAATATAAAAAACACTTCAGTTACAGATTGAAGAAGAAAATGTGAGGGCAAGCTTTGGGTTTGCTTTGGTTCACGGCAGGACCCAGTGGCCGCCTTCTCTGAACACATTCCTGCAGATCTGCCTGGCCAGCCGAGCCAGTAGTTAGCACTGCGCTCCGTGCCATTAAACCTTCAGTGACACTGCCCCATTGCAGCCAGCCTGAAGTGCACTCACAACCGTACTGTGCACCGCGGCCGGCAGCATAGGAGAAAATAAAGGTTCGTACATTGTATCGAACCCAGCAGGAAAACTTAATTATTTGTGCCAGTAATTGTACACTTTGCAAACACCGTTCAATTTTTATTTCTCTTACTCCAGTGAAATTGATTCTTAGCAAACTGGCGCCCCTAACTGGCCCATTTTCCACCCCCCAGACGACAGATAAAAAAATTGAGTGTTTGTGGCAAACTAACCGTTCTGGTGACCCTGAAGCTTCTATAAAAGGCCAGTAACTGTGCGATGTTTGTCACCACGACTCTACAGGCGCTGCCCGCACACTGAAGCCCGGTCGCGGCGGCGAGAAATAAGAGACGGATTCCCGGACGTCTGAAATGCTACGTAAAATATTAGTTAAATTTTTTCTGTTGGCGACGCTGCAATCTCACAGACTGCGTAGCGAGACAAGCGGCGACACGTGATACAAAAATAAAAAGCAGGAATTGCGCATAACTGAGACTTGCGCTACCACAGCTGTCTTCAGAGTTTACGTAAGGCTTCGAATGTGATTGCTGCTGCCTTCTTGCGGGGACTATCTTGTTACTGGATAGCACTGAGCACTTGTTTGTAGTTAAACAGAACTGGTGTTGATGGCTACTGACTGTTAGTAGCCGAACAGTTTAACCCTTTGAAGACGAAGCGTATGTGTTTTTATATAAGGTCTCAGTGCGTACCGCGCTGTAAACACTCTCCACTTCGGTTATAAAAACCAGTCTCTTAATGTTTTATAAGGCAAAAGTTGCTGTTTGTTCTGAGATCCGTACAAAACACATAAACGCAATGTGGGCACCACGTAGAATTTTTTAATGTTAAACCTGGTGGTATGTAAAGTTACCGCTAGGTTTAAAAGGTTAAAGACGGAACGTATCTGTTTTATATAAGGACTCAGTGCGTACCGCGCTGTAAACACTCTCCACTTCGGTTATAAAAACCAGTCTCTTAATGTTTTATAAGGCAAAAGTTGCTGTTTGTTCTGAGAGCCACACAAAACACATAAACGCAATGTGGGCACCACGTAGAATTTTTTAATGTTAAACCTGGTGATACGTAAAGTTACCGCTAGGCTTTAAAAGGTTAACGGCGAGCAAATTATACGCTGGTGATATTTTGATGAAATGACCAGACAGAATGCAGCAGTCATTCCAAGTTGTTGATTTGACTTGCCACGTCACTGAAAGGTAGGATTCAGCAGGCTGTACGTACAAAGTTATGTTTGTGGCTAACCCTTCCTTTGTTACGAAGGGCTCAGCGGGC
Organism: Coptotermes formosanus; assembly: GCA_013340265.1. Lineage (NCBI taxonomy): Eukaryota > Metazoa > Arthropoda > Insecta > Blattodea > Rhinotermitidae > Coptotermes > Coptotermes formosanus. Next base: position 84,699 of record BLKM01000543.1, on the reverse strand, counting down.
AATATTCCTATGAATTTCATATCCAACATGGCCGCTGCTGATAACACAAAGCGAACAATTTAGGTGCGGAACTCCTCACCTCCGTACAGTGCAACTGCAAAGTGTTATGGCCTCATTAGGCACTGAAATCTTTGTGCATTTTGCACCTTACACTCACAATGGGTCTGGTGTAAAATTACTAAAAAATTAAATTTCCTTTTCAAGTGGCACAGACAGCACATTGTACGTGAACCGACGCCATGATGCGTCACACGTAAGCTTCAAAAACTAGTAACCATGTGGTGGCAGAAACAGACATTTCAAAACAATTATTTGGAGCGTCAATGCCAGGGCTGAGGGCACGACCCTGAGCCCTGGCATTGGCGCTCCAATTCAACACCCTCACTCACGAAGCTCGCCCTCAGTGGTCTCACAGTCGCTGGCTGCATTTCGGCTCCTCATGTGGCCTTCCTTCCGTCCTGAGGATGTTCATATGAGGGGCCGAAACATGTAGGAGGCATTGCTGCCTTTGTGATATAGTTTCATAAACACGCGTTTGTTTGTTTGTTTGTTTGTTTGTTTGTTTGTCTTTCTGTCTATCTCTCTGTCTGTCTGTCGATCTGTCCGTTCGTTCGTTCCTTCCTTCCTTCGTTCGTTTGTTTGTTTGTTTGTTTGTTTGTTTGTCTTTCCGTCTGTCTGTCTGTCGGTCTGTCCGTTTGTTCGTTCCTTCGTTCGTTCGTTCGTTCGTTCGTTTGTTTGTTTGTCTGTTCGTTCGTTCGTTCCTTCCTTCCTTCGTTTGTTTGTTTGTTTGTTTGTTTGTTTGTTTGTTTGTTTGTTTGTTTGTCTGTCTGTCTGTCTGTCTCTCTGTCTCTGTCTGTCTGTCTGTCTGTCTGTCTGTCCGTCCGTCCGTCCGTTCTTTCGTTCGTTCTTTCGTTCGTGCGTTCGTTCTTTCGTTCGTTCGTTTGTTTGTTTGTTTGTCTGCTTGTTTGTTTAGTTACCAGCAATACTTCGTGTCGCATTTACCGTCAGTTTGATTGTTCATTTCGGAACCGGGAGACATCATCTTTAAAACAAGGTGCAGATTGAGGGGCGACGGGGGGGGGGGTACAGTTGTACAGAAATGCACCAATGAGCGTCAAGAGTTTGACAACGTTGGCATCCATCGCCGTATTGATCCCACGGAGTGCGTACGGGCAGTGCCTTGCGTCCCGGCGGGAACCTCACGACCCCTCGCCGAGAGCATTTCACAACATTCGCAAAATGTCGGCACGAGATCAGCGCGGAATTTAAAAGAACTTAACAACATTATGTAATTCAACTGTGACACAGCTTACTGTGCTGTCAACACAGACTGCTGTAGCGGGCGTGTGGAAACACGACTTCACTTACAAAATTTCGCAAAATCCCGTTTGTTTAGTAAAAAAATGTTTATTTGTTTCGATGGAGATAAAACAGTCTCCATAAAAATATAACGCATGTAACTTCGGAAAACGACAGGCAAATTTTTGAAAAATGATAAGATACAAATAACGAAATCGTTTCCTTTCGCAGTCCTTCCCTCTTCTACCTACCTGTTCACAGCAGGTGTAGAGGGTTTTTATTTTCACTTGACCACACTCAGACACACACCACAGTCGGTAGGACTCCTCTGGACGAGGGATCGGCCCCGTCACAGAGACCTCTACCTAACAACACAAACACTCTACAAGACAAACATCCATGCCCCCGGTGGGATTCGAACCCAAGATCCCAGCAAGCGCTTGGCTGCAGACCCACGCCTTAGACGGCGCGGCCACTGGGATCGGCGTCGTCAATTTGTTAGTCCCAAAAATGCCATGAACATGAGAGGCACAACGGGATGCAAGGCGACACCGGCAGCAAGGAGTGGAAAAAACTTTGTCTGAAGTATAGACAGAAATACCAACAGAATTGGAAAGGAGTGGTTAAAACTGAAGCTCAATACTGTGAGGTGACTGGCTTCATGAAAATAAATTAATTAAAAACAAGTACACTGAGGGAAACTTAAGTGGGAAGATGAGAGAAATTAAGGAAGGCTTATGTGAACAGAGATGCATTAAAGACTACAATTCGCCTGAATTGTAATCAAGGTGCCAGTCCGTACCGCGCAGTATACACACTCCGTCTCGGTTATAAAAACCAGCCAGTTAATGCTGTATAGGGAAATAATCGCTGTTTGTTCTGAGATCCACACAAAACACATAAACACACTGTGTGGGCAGAACGTAGAATTTGTGAATGTTAAACCTGACGGTATATATATATAAATATTCAGTCCGTACCGCGCAGTAAACACACTCCGACTCGGTTATAAAAACCAGTCAGTTAATGCTGTATAGGGAAATAATCGCTGTTTGTTCTGAGATCCACACAAAACACATAAACACACTGTGTGGGCAGAACGTAGAATTTGTGAATGTTAAACCTGGCGGTATATATATATAAATATTCAGTTCGTACCGCGCAGTAAACACACTCCGTCTCGGTTATAAAAACCAGCCAGTTAATGCTGTATAGGGGAATAATCGCTGTTTGTTCTGAGATCCACACAAAACACATAAACACACTGTGTGGGCAGAACGTAGAATTTGTGAATGTTAAACCTGGCAGTACATACAGTAACCCCTGGACTTTAAAGGGTTAGTGGAAATAAAAGCGTCAGGAAAGGAGACACAAACATAACCACGCATGACCGCCATTGCCGCTGTAACTATACGCCCGTCTGCACGGCAGCTCTACCCTTGAACACAGTCACTGCTGTTACCCATCCCTGGACACGATCCTAAGCCCCTTGTGACTAAACCCTCACTACACTCCTAAGCGCCAATAACAATTCCGCTTCACACGAAGCCTGGTATCCGATGGGGATACAGCGGCCCAGGCGAGAAGCTGACACTTCCACCTGCTCCCGAGATGAGGATAAGCAGAATTATACCTCCGCTCCTCTATACGCCTTCATGCTTTGCACAGAGACACTTCTGCAGTTAATAAACTGAAATATTTTGGAGCCGGTAGAAGAAAATTGACTTGTTTCACAGGCATTTCTAGCACGTGGAAAATAATTTTGGGACCCACCCTGTCCCATCTTATACGTCGGTGATAAGGGAGGGCAGCGTGATAATTAAAGACAGAATTCCTTCAAAGGGGCGCAAAGTGAAGGCATCACTAACAAAACACATTTAATATCTGCCGAAAACCATAAAGGGCATTTCTGGTGCCAGGAAATTATTTCTAAAATAACAACGTTCAGCCATCCTGTTATGAGACCTACAGGGGTTTCCCACCCTTCCCATAGTTTCCCAGACTGCCAACATTTTCCACTAAAATTACCTCCAAAGTGGGTCACACACTTCATCAGCGTTCTCTAACGTTACAAGGAGGCTGCCTAACCCTGCATAATGCTATTTATGTTTATGTATGAATGTCTTAGTATCGTGTGTTTTGGGATGCTTTCAAGTCCTTCAAATCAAAAGACAACATGGCTACCAACTGCGTATTTTAATACCAAATGAGTTTTCCTTCAATTCAAAATTGGCATAAGACGAATGCACGTTCGAAATAATTTTTCTGCAGGGCTGCAGGGACCCACAGTTTCTCCAGAGGCCTCAAATTGTGAGACAAGGCTGGCACTAGACTTAATCAGAACAAACGCTGATATCAGCACGTATCAGCAGCTCATTACACTGGGTCCATTCTTTACACATACCACATAAACTAACGCATAATGAGGAGGTCATAAGCTTCTGCCTAAAGGTTCAATCTCCAAAATGATATCGGTGTCACGCCATAAATGTGTATGGCGGAGTGGGTTTTGGGATCCGCGTATTCTTAATGTAAGAGCTCCATGAAATTCATGGTTGGTTTCAAGCTCCTCCTGGACTGTCCTTACGAAAGACGCCTGTGTGCTGTTTGTACACGAAGGTGGGTGGGCCGAAACACCAGTTTGGGGGCGATGGGGCAACAAGGATCCCCCCCTTGCCGGAATTGAACGCGATACCCCATTTGCCCAAACGGAATGCGAGATGGCTCAGTTGGTAAGTCGACCGGCTACGGACTGGTCGGAGGAATCTCGGTTCAGTTCCCCGGACAGGCAACAGCCTGATCTCGTCTGCAACATATCCTCTCCAGCCTTATTCGACGGCGGCCGGAGAAACCGTTAAATCGGCCGGGGAGTGAAGCTGAACACTAACCTGTCTCTAGTGCACAGGTTGAAATTCAATGGAAATATACCTCCATTCCACATACGCCTTAATTTTTTCAGGGCACCAGTTTTACCTTTACTTCCATTTTAAACAAGACGGAAGGGCAAACACACGGGCCCCGTCACACACGTCAGTCACTTGTTACACTCTTGCACTGGCCGACGGTGCTATACCTCTGCCAGGTAGCAAGAAGCCATCTTGCTTCCTGGAAACAAATTTGAAAGAAAAAGTCATTTCAGACAGGAACTGCTATTTAATGGCCTCTTTCAAAAAAGTTGAGAAACGAATGCCGCCATCAGTAGCACTATTTCTCTTTTTCAACTTTCGTTTGTGGAATGAAGGGTCCGTTAATGTGTGTCGTACAGGACGCACCGCTCGCGGCGCGGACCTCTGCTGCTGCTGCTGCTGCTGATGTGTTTCAAACGACAGTGCGTCGCAGGAGGGAAGGACACGTGATTTCCGGAATTTTGCCTTTGAATTTACTCTAAATTAAGTTGTTTAAAAGTATGCAGCTTTAAAATAACTGACCGACCCACTAACTAACTAACTAACTAACTAACTAACTAACTAACTAACTAACTAACTAACTAACTAACTAACTAACTGACTGACTGGCTGGCTGACTGAATAACTGAATAACTGACTAACTGACTGACTAACTAACTAACTGACTGACTAAATAACTAACTAACTAAATAACTAACTGACTGACTAACTAACTGACTGACTAAATAACTGACTAACTAAATAACTGACTGACTGACTGACTAACTAACTGACTGGCTGACTGACTAACTTACTGACTGGCTGACTGACTAACTAACAACTAACTAATTAACTAACTACCTAACTAACTAAATGACTGACTGACTGACTAACTGACTGACTGACTGACTAACTAACTAACTAACTAACTAACTAACTAACTAAGACCTTATTAATGCCAGACGGCACAGTACTTCTTCAGAACCTGACAGTTCCACAGCCAGTCAACTACCCCGCATTTTACGTAACATGAAGTTTCATTACCGAGTTCTCAACCCACGATCCCAGCAAGCGCTCGGCCGCAGACCCACGCCTCAGACCGCGCGGCCACTGGGATCGGCACGGAATGAATAATGTTTCCTGAAGAGAAACTTTTCTTTGTAATTTGGTGTGTTCATAATTTACAGCAAGTCGGCTACACTGGACGTGCGGCAAAAGTAGCGTCGCCGTTTGAAATGGGGTTACGGCACACGGCATGGAAGGCGGAGAAGAGAAATTGGCACAGGGTTTGGCACAGAAACCTGAAAGGAAGAAGTCACTTGACAGACCTAGACACAGATCGGGGATTATGCTTAGATCCTAAAAGTATGAAGGAAGCGCGTGTCCTGGAAATTTCAGGCTGTTGTTGACAGGGTAACGAACCTTCGGGTTCCATAAAATTCTGCAAATTTCTTGATTGACTTGAGGAGCCATTCGCTCCTGAGAAAGAATCCTGCTCCACGGATTGTGTTAGCAGTGCAGTGTGACGTGTGATGTAGAGTTCTGAAGTGTCACGTTGACACAAGGCTGCGTCTTGACAGCAAAATATTCAAAGCGACGACTTCATACTGCGTGTTATGGCTAAAACACTGCCCAAACCTATAAACAACACATCCATACACCGACTTATACTCAGGCACTTCCACCTACTGACCGCCGAAGCGTGCATCAATCATTACTTTCCGTCTGCTTCAAAGCACTTCTCACGACGTAAGCCTTATTCTGCTTTCGCTTCTAATAGCGGTTTAACCAAGAAAACTTTCCTACTTTTAGACTGTGCCACAAATATTTCTTTCAGATTTGTAAACCCAGTTGTTTCGACCACAAATCGTTAGAGTTCTGGTTTCTTCACAGCCCCTCACTCACACTAAATTCTTTCCTCCCCCAACGTATCTACAGCATCAGCCTGCATGAAGCCAGCAATCGAAGGATCCGTTCAAGCATACGTGAAGTTAATCTGGGGACTGTCTGTCGTCTGCACATGGCTGCCTGTCTGTCTGTCTGTCTAGCGAGGTTAAGAAAATTGGGGTGCTATTATTTACAATTCATGAGTTTGGGTGCTTAGGGTGTGTTTCTGCCCCCCACCCAGGCTTATGATAACGCATAATGATGCTGGTTAGTGCAGGCAGAACACAATGCGCCAGTGGGAGTGGCTGCCTTACCGAAGGCTTGCATAGGACAAACAACTGAGAGTAAACACTTGTCGTTGCTAATTTAACAATCAAAACTCAGACTGAAACTACGGGGTTCACAGCACTCACATGAGGGAACAAACAATACGGTGTCACAGTGGTGCAAATGGGCATGTGACGTTCTGACAGGCGGTGGATGTTTTTCGACGTTTCGAAAGAAAGTGTTACCTTCTTCGAGGTAGGAGTGGTCCACACAGGCATTTGAAGATGAAGTATAATGGTTCTTTCGAAACGTCGGAAACCACTTACCCAGCTTTGCAACATCCCACCCCAGAAGACCTGAGTCCTCAACGCAGCTGTCATGCCCCGACGCAGTGGTGACGCTAAATCGGGCTGTGCGACAAAGAGGCAGCATTTTGTGACAGACAGGGAGTGTTTTGCAATTCCTGAGAAGGGCCTCACGCACTGAAGGGCTAAAGAAGTACAACACTGGAAGGTAACACACTACAGTGTTGTATCCTGTCTGACCGCTGGGTGCTAGGACACGTGGCACAAACGGTTTCAGATTTTGCCATCTGTATCTCGATCGACATAGACGGAAGGATTATATTAAAATGGATCTTCAAGGAGCGGGATGGGGAATGGATTGGATTGAGCTGGCTCAGGAGAGCGACAGGTGGCCGGCTCTTGTGAATGCGGTAATGAACCTCTGGTTTCCACAAAATGCGGGGAATTTATTGACTAGCTGTGAAACTGTCAGCTTCTGAAGAAGGCCTCTGCTCCATGCAGTTAATTAGTATCTCGATAGACAGCACGGCAACTCTCAATTGCGTTTCTTCTCCAAAGGGCAGCAGACCGACTCGGTTATGCTACCTGCAACACCCCACAGCCGCTACAAACACAAGCAGCGCGGGTCTGATGCGTGCAGCAGACGGGGGGCGCTCGCTAGGCAGGTCTTTCACGTGCTAAAACTCAGATGAGAAGCCATAACAACATTAAAAGAGTATGATTTATCCCACTCCATTATCACAAATTTTCGACCCAATTTCCAAACACAAATGCATACTTGTCCCGTCTTGGTGTATTACACAGTAACGAGGAAATGGAAATGGCCGTTCGTGAATGCTTGCGAAAGCAAAAGCGCTATATTTACAGCGACAGAATTTGTAAAACTCGTGCCCAGATGTGACACATTCATCAGCGTGCCATGAAATTGCGTTTAGACTCCAGTGCAGTAACAGAGCCATGCTTAAATCTGCAATGTCTTGTAATTTAATTTTAACGACCGACGGAACCTTCCTCACTGCATACTGTACCTAAAGAACCAAGGTTCTCACAGAACTCCATTAACCCTTTAAAGACGAAGCGTATCTGTTTTATATAAGGACTCAGTGCGTACCGCGCTGTAAACACTCTCCACTTCGGTTATAAAAGCCAGTCTCTTAATATTTTATAAGGCAAAAGTTGCTGTTTGTTCTGAGATCCGTACAAAACACATAAACGCAATGTGGGCACCACGTAGAATTTTTTAATGTTAAACCTGGCGGTACGTAAAGTTACCGCTAGGCTTTGAAAGGTTAAAGACGGAACGTATCTGTTTTATATAAGGACTCAGTGCGTACCGCGCTGTAAACACTCTCCACTTCGGTTATAAAAACCAATCTCTTAATGTTTTATAAGGCAAAATTTGCTGTTTGTTCTTAGATCCGTACAAAACACATAAACGCAATGTGGGCACCACGTAGAATTTTTTAATGTTAAACCTGGTCGTATGTAAAGTTACCGCTAGGCTTTAAAAGGTTAAAACCCCTTCGCATGCCCTACACGCGCCCCCTTTGTACCGGTATCGACAGCACATGTGGGTGCAAAAACCTGCAACGCACACAGATGTCAGTTTCGCCTGCTCTTACCCGGACTGCGACTTGTCTCGTTACGAAACCCCGACGGATTCAACAAGAAGGCGTAATTGTGGGTTTCGCCTGACATTGGAACACTTCTTTACTGGAACAAAGAGCATTCTTGCTGTGCCGTGCTTAATCAACGATTGGAACGTTGTTTTTATAAGTAAAATTACATCTAAGGCGGCCATCTTGTTATTAATTTATAACTTACTTTGCCTGCAGTTTATGTGAAGGATTTTTTAACTAACTGTTTTTCGGCGCCCCAGATTGGTCTAATTAACGTGCCTTCAATTACGTTTTGAAGTAACAATGCAATTAGTCTTTTATATTTTGCTTCTGTTTTTTGTCTTAAAGCAGTACTTCCGAAGGATGTGTAACTTTCTGTTAAAGAATCAACATCTTTTTTATAGGTTATATTTAGCAAACGTGAAGATTTCACTAAAAATTTAAAGACCAAAGTTAACCTGAATTATACATAAAGACCCAGCCCGTACCGCGTAGTAAATACACGCCGTCTCGATTATAAAAACCAGTCAGTTAATGCTGTATAGGGAAATAATCGCTGTTTGTTCTGAGATTCACACAAAACACATAAACACACTGTGTGGACAGAACGTAGAATTTGTGAATGTTAAACCTGGCGGTATATATATAAATATTCAGTCCGTACCGCGCAGTAAACACACTCCGTCTCGTTTATAAAAACCAGTCAGTTAATGCTGTATAGGGAAATAATCGCTGTTTGTTCTGAGATCCACACAAAACACATAAACACACTGTGTGGGCAGAACGTAGAATTTGTGAATGTTAAACCTGGCGGTACGTGCAGTAACCACTGGGATCTACGGGGGCGATATGCTGCCATATTCAGGAAATAATCTTTGAGGTAAAGTGATTAGCTCAGTTTCGCTACAGCTACAGGAACTGTAGGGATGAACGTGTATTTCAGTCAATTCCACGAAAGGAAAGCCATGCGCTTCTTAACAAAGCATTCTCAGTGACAAAGAATCATTGGCGGGCTTCATGTTGAGACCTTGCCTTCCTCAGAAGTAACGTTAAGTCTTAAAACTTAAGTCACAATTAGTTTCTGTACGAAACACGCATTTCGACAGCTCCACTAATTAGTTCAACAGTCACTTGACGCCGCCGGCAACCTAACGTCAAACAAATTTTTTACGAAAATTTAATGCTTTTACTTTTGACAGGTTTCTCCCGTCCGCTCAGGGTCTGGATATTTCAAAATGGCCCGTGTGAACAAAAATTTGCCATACAGTCTGTGACAATGACAGCGTCTTAAAGAAAAGCCAGAAAAACAATTCGTAATTGTGCATTCAACATTCAGTTTCTACAACGGCAATGCACACCGACAAATGACCCGTCCCACTCACTTAACAACTGTTCGGACAGCATCATGGTAGCAATGACACCAATGACGTCACACGTACCGATTGTCTGACAATAATTGGTGTGCTTGTTTTTATCCTGTTGCTTTTACATGTAACCGCAGTTGGCAACCCTGGGCCTGCCGTAACGCAACAGAGATGCCAATCACACAGTCGTGATAGGGCGCGCACAGCCCACAATCCGTGTCCTTAGGCTGGAGCTGTTACGGAGTGACATATCACTGTCATGTGCTGCAAAGGACTCTGGAACATAAACAGCTGAAACAACGAGCCTTGCTTCACATAAATTTGACGCGAAGCGGCAGAACACAGCAAGTGAACACTGCACTGCTTTAAGCCGCTCGCTGTCCTGTCACCGCACGGCCACTGTGCCTGTCACCACTGCACGCGGCAGTGCAAGTGCCTGCAGCGTCCTCAGGTGTGTTCCACGCGGAAGTGGAGGGCCCCTTGCGAACAAATGGTGCTGTTGTCTTTCGTACAAGAACGCCGAGCAAGTTAGTTTGTGCAGAGGCAGCAGTCCTTCAGTCAGCGAGGTTAAATTTTTTCTACAAAACTTTTCATGTCTGTGCGGAAAGAAATTTGCTATTTATTGTTAGCATCTTAGAGACACACCAGTAAACGTACTGTGTAGCCAGAATGGACAGATGATTAAGGTTACAATAGTTGGCACATATAACTACCATTGCGATGTGTATGGCTAATATCGCTCTGCTGTCTCAGAACAAACACCAACCATTTACTGCACTAATTTTTCTTGCCACTTTATTCTCCCGCTTTCTATTACGAACGCACTCATTTCTGCAATAAAAATTTTCGCGTTTGAATTAGTTTTTATATTTGAAGATAAATTTGTGTCGTATTGAAAATATTTGTTATTATTAACATTTATATAAATATATTTATTTATTCACTCCAATTTTTTATTTGGTTTTTGCGGAAGTGTAAGGCGGTGTAGAGGTAACGTTATGGCTTCCAGATACCATTGTCTAACTCTCCTGCCGGACCACTTCTGAAATCAGGTTCGAAGTTAGGGCCTGCATACTTTACAATACAAAAACTTCAAAAATAGAAGGAGAATTCCTATTAAAAGAAGCCATATTTGCAGTTTATTCTACTCCACGAACATAACAGTATCTTTAAGAAATTTCAGAACACCGACCAGCAGAAAGGTAGCAGCTGCCGCAGTGACGTACCTGAAACCCGGAATTTATTTATATAAACAAACCAACGAGTACATTAGGCGTTTGAAGGCAACGCGGGTTTAAATAACAAAAGCACATTTTCAATTTCTGCTGAAAACGTGTACACTCTCCAACAGGTCGTTCCACGTCCTCCTAAACCCCCCCCCCCCCAATAACTAACCTTGCCTGACCTTTTCATCCCAAAATACGGCTTACAACTCCACCCATCTGGCAACACTAACAAAAACACGCAGACCTATAGCAGTGCACTAAGCACCGCATCCTGCAGACCCAAATCCAATCAGGTCACCGCGTCTTATTCATAGCAACATCGTGACCAAACTGAATCGTGATTGGTCTAACGTACCATCTTCCCTAATTACTTTTTAGTCTTATGCTTTTATAATTTAAAATTATAGGGTTTCCGTTTCGAAGAAGGCAGCAGTAACGGCGTCTTGTACACAGACGTTGGAGCGCTCTTATCGGTCCCAGGCATCGTGCCCGTGAACGCTGCACAGCCAAGTTGCCCCAGCGGCTGCGTTCCAGCTCTGTTTATTTGCGTGTAATTCCCTCTCTTATTCCCAAATTAAAGCTTAAAAATTAATTCGCTAATATATTTAGATTCCAGACTGGGGCAAATTTTTTCGCTTCTCTAAACCATCAACAATGGACTTGCGCCCCACGCAGTCATCTCTCCAACTGGTCCCAGGGTCTCTTTCCCCAGAGATAAGGCGGCCATAGCGTGAAGCTGACCGCTCACGTCCAGCAACGGCTGTGGTTAAGAACGGGAACGGCTGTACCTTTAGTTCCCTAATTGCCTTCCTTACATCGCGGGACTTTAAAGTTTCACCTTCCAGCTAGGTGCCTGTTTTTACAGAGGTCTGATTCGTTACTCATTTTATGCCACTTGGTTCGCCTTGAGACTCCTTTATTGTCCAGAAACACAACGTGTGTTCCACTTTCGGTTTGTCTCTTTAGAATCACTTGCTCGCCACTGTATGCTCTCCCTGTATATTTATTTAGAATCACTTGCTCGCCACTGTATGCTCTCCCTGTATACTTATAACAAATAACGAAGCCACTTGCTCCCCACATTTTGTCTCACGTCTGTCCATCTGTTCTTGCACACTCACATTTTACTCTGCTGTTTTATAGAAACTACATTTATCTTTTGTCCATCTCTAAGTGGCCTCACCGAACAGGAATCTTACATTCATTCTTCCTAGCTTTCCTACGTTACGTCAGTTTCCTGACACGCCATGTTCCCAGACACACCAGCTTCCTGACGCACCATTTTCCTGACACACCAATTTCCTGACACACCAGTTTCCTGACACTTCAGTTTCCTGACACACCAGTTTCCTGACGCGCAGCCCCAAATCTATAACAGTAAATGTGTGCTTATTCTGTTGAAAACATTCTGTTCCATTACGTTTCCTGCACATTTAAACCCACCTGGCTGTTCCTTTGCCCGAAATTCTAGCCTATTGTTTTGTGGGGTACAGTTTGACCTAACATAGGATACGGAAAGAAGAATAGAGAGAATTACATAAAAGTAGCTTCTTAATGTGTACTTTTCTTCCAACTGTGTTCGCAGCACATCACATTACAGCTACGGAATATTTCCCATTTCCAAGGCGGGCCCGATTTCCTGCAGCCACTCACAAAATAATTAAACCTCAGAGTTGGTAAATCAAGAAAAAAAAATCATTTTCCGCAGACGCCATTTTATCCTGTCCGCCATTAAAGACAACCCACTTAATTTCAGTGAGAACACAGAAGAGTCCAGAGATTTCATTCGTTTTTGTTTTGTTCGTCCCATGGACCGGCGTTCCATTACGCATGTAAGTACAACACAGTCCTTATACAAATAGACCGCATGCTTCTTTATCTACGTCCATCTACTCCATACATTGTAGCTGTCCGTTTGGTCAGTAAGTTGCGGAAAACATGAAGCAAAGTTGCTTGTTTCACGACGCTAGATCTGTATTTGTCTCGCGGAACTGTCACATTCCACAAATAACCGCAGTCAGTTTAGGAGGGACGGTTCGGTCCGAGATCAGACCGGGAGCTCAGGGTACCGCCGCCAGTCTCGGTGTCTTCTGAGGCACGGCTGGCAGTTCGTGACAACGTGTGGCTACAGAGGTTGGCCGAAGTACCGTGTGAACGTTGAGGCCCGGATGAAAATGGCTGGTGCACATGTGGCCACACCGTGACACACACTCGTGCCTAACCCACATGGGACTCACGAAATATGTAATGTTTCTCGTGAAACGTGACGTGTTACATACTGAACACAGCTACGTGAACACACGTGCTGGTGGAAACACTTTCAGATGTAGGTGGGTAGGGCTGGAAACTCCAGGTCTTCTGGGATGGAACGTCGTTTCGTTTGGTAAATAACTACCGACGTTTTCAGTAATACTAAACACATCCTGACACACCGCAGCACATATATTTATTTTGCACACTGCACCATTTCACTCTAAGATTGTGCCAGTATACTACATGTTTCGGCTCGGCCTACCCACCGTCAGGTACATGTGTAAATGTTAGAAACACAGACCCTTAATCAAGTGGTGTAAAAACATCGGTGAAAGCTTCACTAATCCACTGTTTTTCAGACTCTAAAACCACTCAGAGAAAAAACTGGATACCTAACCCTAAGCTGATACAGTGACTGCTCCAGCACCCATTCTTATGCCGCGGTTTTTTCGTAGATTAATCGAAGACGTTTCGGAAGATCGTTCTCCTTTTATTTCGACGGTGAATCCCATCTTTCTTGCAATAGTTGCGGTAGGACCCGCTTTTGCTATGAGTGCAGCCCGAAACTGTGGAATAACTCGGTAACATCGAAATTTCCGCTGGCAGTGTCGGTGTTTTAATTTTAATTTTAAGTAAACTGGGTGACTTTGTAGAATTATTTTTGGATCAGCGGGATGTATTTCCTTAAGGAGTTATTGAGAATTGAAACCAGATGTTACAACTGCGTGTCGCGCCCGGTTTGGCTGAACGGTTTTACAGTCTAAAAAAACAGTGGATTATGAAGCTTCCACTAAAGTTTTTACACCACTTGATTAACCCTTTAAAGACGAAGCGTATCTGTTTTATATAAGGACTCAGTGCGTACCGCGCTGTAAACACTCTCCACTTCGGTTATAAAAACCAGTCTCTTAATGTTTTATAAGGCAAAAGTTGCTGTTTGTTCTGAGATCCGTACAAAACACATAAACGCAATGTGGGCACCACGTAGAATTTTTTAATGTTAAACCTGGTGTTATGTAAAGTTACCGCTAGGCTTTAAAAGTTTAAGGGTCTGTGTTTGTAACATTTACACATGTACCTGACTGTGGGTCGGCCGAGCCGAAACATGTAGTACACTGGCACAACCGTAGACTGAAACGGTGCAGTGTGTAGAATAAACACATACAGCGGTGTGTCAGGCTGTGGTTAATATCACTGCAATGAAATAACACCCAAGTTAAGATAATTCCCGACGTTTCGAAGTGTCATGTTCTTCGGGATTTCAGGAGTCCATAAGGAGAAAAACACACTGCACAATCAAATTACAAATAAAATTGCAAACAAAATTAGACAGAGAAACTGTCAGCCGCGTCTAGTACTTACGGCGGCCACCGGCGTTCGGCTTTTGGCAGTCGCAGAGACTTTGCCGTTGTCTGACACACCCGCACCTGCACTGGGATGCACACAGCCTGCAGGTATTCCCGTAACGAGAGTAAGGCGGCAACAGCGAGAAGCTAAACATTAATGTTCGTCCACTGCTGTTCTTAGGAATGCATGGAGCCCTGCGGTTTTTTCCATCTGGTTTAACTTTAAGAAAAATCACGTACACACTCACACACAAGCGTACTTACATGTTTTGTGTGGATCTCAGAACAAACAGCGATTATTTCCCTATACAGCATTAACTGACTGGTTTTTATAACCTAGACGGAGTGTGTTTACTGCTCGGTACGGACTGAATATTTCTCTAAAGTATACATTCATTCCAGTGGTCGAAGTGATAAGGAACGCAAGCCACATGTTAATTTTCTCTCTGACGTAGACTTAAGAGACAAGCGTTACAGTGTTAATGAAGTCACGTGACTTTGCTTATAAAAAGGGACTTACTCCCCCACGCGGCCAGCCCTGTCTGCAGTCCATATGCTCTGCATGTGATTACCATAATCTTAGCCGGTACCTGCATTTAAACACTTAGTCCTATACACCAGCCCTCCGACAGGGCGCCTATCAACTTAATGACAACCATCACGAAAATTACAAGTTTTTGTGAGAGGATTCCTTTATAGACTATTTTTTATGTAAACATGAGGCACAATAGGTGGAAATTTAAACAGAAAACCCCCGTAATGAAACGTTACGTAGAAATGGCCTCGCTTTATGCATGTCGGGGCTTGGCTCTTAAACGCGTAAAAAAATCTCCCTGTTCTCAATATAGTAATAACGCTTGTGGGAAAAATCATTTCCTATTGCTTACATAAAAAGTACTAGGGAAATAATTAATTATTCTTTATGGATAACAGACCGGATGTGAAGATCATGCCGACGCAAGATCATTTAATTAATCCGGTCCAAACTTGCAGCAACGTAAGGACTGAGTTTCGGTAAGGAGGGCAAGGGAAGACTTGAAGCGGCGGGGATAAAACATTCACATTGTTTATGGGCAGATGACGTATCCGTTAAGTGTCCAGAAAGGAAAGGAAGGGATGCGGGAACAACACACGTAAATATACAAAATTTGAATGGAAGGACTGTGGCTTACAGACGAAGGTGGGGCAGCAGTTGCTGAGAATGGAAGGCACAGGCATTGCCCAGTTAGTGTACGAATGGAAGGCACAGGCATTGCCCAGTTTGTGTACGAATGGAAGGCACAGGCATTGCCCATTAGTGTACGAATGGAAGGCACAGGCATTGCCCATTAGTGTACGAATGGAAGGCACACGCCTTGCCCGTTAGTGTACGAGTATATTCCAACCAGAGGAATAAATTTTGGTCGACCGAGGAAAAGAAGAAGAAAGGCTACTAACTAACTAACTAACTAACTAACTAACTAACTAACTAACTAACTAACTAACCAACCAACTAACTCCATGGAGCAGAGGCACTCTTGAGAAGCTAAGAGTTTCTCAGCTAGTCAAGAAATTCCCCGCATTTTATGGAACCCGAAGGTTCATTACCGCATTCACAACAGCCCGCCACCTGTCCCTATCCTCAGCCAGCTCAATCCAGTCCATGCCCCCATCCCACGTCTTGCAGATCCATTTGCATATTATGCCCCCATCTATGCCTGGGTCTCCTAAGTGGTCGCCTTCCCTCAGGTCTCCCCACCAAACTCCTGTACGCACCTCTCTTTTCCCCCATACGTGCTACATGCCCCACCCATCTCATTCATCTCGATTTGATTACCCGAATAATATTTGGTGATGAGTACAGGTCATTAAGTTCCTCGTTATGTAGTCTTCTCCACTCTCCTGTCGCCTCGTCCTTCTTAGGCCCAAATATCCTCCTCAGCACCCTATTCTCGAACACCCTCAGTCTTTGTTCCTCCCTCAGTGTGAGAGACCAAGTTTCACACCCATACAAAACAACAGGTAAAACTACAGTTCTGTATACCCTAATCTTTGTGTTTTTGGATAGCAACCTGGAAGACAAAACATTTTGCACCGAATGATAGTAAAGGCTACAGACTTCAGTTTGCCAAAGCTACACGAATTATGTTACAAAACACGGACAGGCAAAACGTGTTTGTGTCCCGAGCTGGTGCGATGTTAGCAGGCACAGGAACTGGCGTTTTGCCACTTGGTTATTTGCAGTGCTGCCAACCAAAAGAACGTTTGATGCCATGGCTTAGCTGCAAATGCTTTGTGGCAAAGAAATGAAATGAAATGGGACATCCACTGAAGGAATACTCTAAAATCAATATGTAACAACAAAAGCAGCGCTACGAAAGCGGAGACGCGTGACTCAATAGTAAGCCAATCGGAATGAGTTTACATACTAAAATATTTTGATTCGTACTTTTCATTTCGTGCCCCCATAAAAGGCTCGACACACACATGCGTAAGGATGGAGCGGCACAAAAAAGAAACGTCGTGTGTTTGGCTTTAATAAAGAAATTATTCAGGCCGTTGCGGTCGAAATTAGGGTCGTGGGATTGCGTCCAGATGTCAGCACTGCGACGTTGGTATGCCTCCTGAAAGACACGCGATTTCAAACCTCAGACAAACGTTGAAAACTCCCTGCTTTTCTTTATATTTAGCGCGCGGGTAGGGGGGGGGCGCAGACCTCTAGCTGACTACGCACAGAAATCAATGCTTCATCTCTATCGAATTCTCTTTGGATTACGCAATACTGTTCAAGAGTCAAGTAGACGTCCGGACATGTTTAACCTTTTAAAGCCTAGCGGTAACTTTACGTACCTCCAGGTTTAACATTAAAAAATTCTACGTGGTGCCCACATTGCGTTTATGTGTTTTGTACGGATCTCAGAACAAACAGCAACTTTTGCCTTATAAAACATTAAGGGACTGGTTTTTATAACTGAAGTGGAGAGTGTTTACAGCGCGGTACGGGCTGAGTCTTTATACAAAACAGATTATGTTCCGTGTTCAAAGGGTTAAAGAAGGTTCAACCTTGTACTAAACACAGGGACACAGAACGTGCTGAGACGTCGCGTGCGTGCATGTTTAAAGTAGCTCTTTGCGGTGTTACTGTTACTTATTGGCTGCTTATTGAACATTATATCAGCAATTTGCAATACGTAGCTTCGATTTTAAAATATTTGAGCCCGCAAATTACATTTTACTTTCTCTTCATACGTCATTAAAAGTATTTTAATCGGTGTGGATATTGTACAAGACAGACTTTTCGCAAAAGAAGAAGGCTACCTCACTTAAACTACCCTCTTTTCATCTGAGTCGATATATTAAGCACAGTTTACCATCTGAGACTGAAATATTATATTAATATTTCCAAGTGACGATGACAGTTGAAGGTTTAAAGACTAAGACCTGCTTTTAACAGGACCTGTACATCTTACCAGCGAAGTTGCCTCTGAGATAAACGGCCACACTGACGCAGTGAAGGACAAAAGCTTCAGAGAAAAAGATTAATCTGTACTTAAATATTTATTTCCTACCGCTCAGTAAACACACTCCTTCTCGGTTATAAAAACCAGTCAGTTAATGCTGTATAGGGAAATAATCGCTGTTTGTTCTGAGATCCACACAAAACACATAAACACACTGTGTGTGCAGAACGTAGAATTTGTGGATGTTAAACCTGGCGGTATATATATATAAATATTCAGTCCGTACCGCGCAGTAAACACTCTCCGTCTCGGTTATAAAAACCAGTCAGTTAATGCTGTATAGGGAAATAATCGCTGTTTGTTCTGAGATCCACACAAAACACATAAACACACTGTGTGGGCAGAACGTAGAATTTGTGAATGTTAAACCTGGCGGTACGTACAGTAACCGCTGGGCTTTAGAGGGTTAATCTTCCCGCATTTCTGTATAAGTCGTTCAAGTTATCAAAATACGTACAAAGAAACTGCGAGGTGTACGTGATGTAAGAACAAGTCGCGACTGATTTTGCCAAATACGGGTAGGCACCGCCGCCTTGCATGTTCGCAGTATACCTTCTGCAGTGCTGCAGAAGAAGGCACAATGCTTTTCCGAAATTCAGACTGCAATTAATAGACTTGTTTGTCGCACATGACGCCGTGCATACAGCATTCCCTAAATCATAAAGGTGAGTGTGTGTTTCACGTCGTTATATCTGTTGTTAAAGCTGCGAAGAGTGGGTGGACAAAAGCCATGAAACATGAAGAAGGAGTTCTGCAGGCTAACATAGAAGGAAATAAGGGAGATTAGGAGACGGATGAAAAGCAGCAATTACAATAGACTTTTTTCCTTTCTATAGCCTGCAGAATAACATGTAATGGGAGTGCAGGCTCCATCTCACTTGAGTGGAGACCCGCTTAATATTTACAGTTCCGTCCACCTTTACCCTGCACACCTAAAAGTCCGGTGATGGTTATACTCAGTCACATGCTTACCTATAGCTTACTCTACACAGGTTTTCAAAAGTGGTGTAAGTCGGCGCTTTCTGTCCGTCGCATTATCGCAGTCCGCAGGACGCTGGCTGCAGTGTTCCGTTCCAGCCCGCCCCACTGGTCACAGTCAGTTTTGTCCGACACCGTACCGCTTGGTACAGCAGCTGCACGGTCTGTGGTTGTGTATGGCTGTTCAATTCAAACCGTCACTTCACTTCCGTTCCTGTGTACGTTATCTGGGTCAAATACACTAACAAACAGCGCTGGGATTTCGGGATTCACATGATAATTCCGGTGTTTCGCTCTGTTAACATTCACACATGTAGGAGGGTACACACTTATGTACGACTTTCAATTTCTGATATGTGCGTGTGTTGGTACGCATGAATGCGTACGGAAGCAATGCACGGAGAGAATAACACTAAGTCCCTCTGCTCAGTCCTAACTTCAAGTAATTTAAGTTACCGTAATGCATGTTACATGTTTCGCCCATCTCTTTGTCCTTAATTTAGGTCTGAAATATATGTGTAGCTACCATTTTCAATGGCGTAGGCAAAATTTTCATTTCGCTGTATTACTTAAGATGGGGGTCCCGGACATATGACACTTTTGCACGAATGTGAAAGTAGCCTGTTCAAGAACGCTTGTGGTCTGTGAAAATTGTAGTACCTGTCAATCACCGGCGCTACAAATTGGACATAAATTGCCTTAAAATGGATTTATGTGCACAGCAGATAATAAGGATTCGTATTAAAGCTGCTCTGTGTTTGGGGCTACCGGTGTTAGGCTAGGCACAGCAATGCAGTCATTTCATTGCCTGGCCCTGACTGTATTCCTGTTATCACAAGCCCATTGTGTCTGACTAGAAGGCACAATATTCATTAAGTTGCGTCACAAACAGCCAGCAATAGGCCTGTCAGATGTTCACATTAAGTCTTTCTCACAAAGCATTGACACGTCAATGAATTCTTCCAGTGTAAAGCGTTCCATATTCCAGTAACACTGTACACACTTCATATTGCAAAGTGTTCGCTACACAAAGCATAGAAGTGAACGGTTATGGAGTTAAAGGTGCCGTCCATTTACAGCTTTTATTCTAAATATGGCGTTGGGGATTTACACTAAAACTTGTTGGGCGAATTAAATTCGTGTTCTTATAGCCAGAAACAAAAATTTATCTCATTCTTTTTGCTAATTCTTAAGTTTACAGAGCACAGTCCTTCTTGACCAGCTGAAAGTTGCTCAGCTGGTCAAGAAAATGGCACATTTATTGCCTGAAACAATTCGATTTTCTACATTACATGTAAATTTCCTAAAATGTAGATATCTCTTGAGACTTCGAATTTTTAAAACAGCTACGAATATTGCAGTTGCCTTGCACAGTTTCACATACAAAGCACAGAAGCAGTTTTTCCTGAATTGAACATGTCAATATCTATGTTACAACTTCAATAGTAGCATCGAATTCCATCGTCATCCATTATTCAATAGACACCAACTTGACAATATCGTACGTTTCAAAATGTCATATTTCGTTGGCGTGCGTTATTTTTCATAGGAGCAGTAACGTAGAGTTGCTTCGTTCGATGTTACTTCGATATATTGTGACTTTAGCGAATGACAGAGCAAGGAAAGGAGATAAAAGGTAAAAGAACAAGTATGTGACTAAGTGGAAGGCAATTTATTCCTTCGTGCTCCTGTCCCTGGCAAAGGGACGCCAAAGCGAAGGCATCGGCCTTCTTAAAAAGAGAACACTTCACGGCGAAATTACGTCTGGCGGGTTTTCTTTGCTACTGTGTCCCGCGTTCGGCGTATTGACCCTGTATAGCCCAGTGGTTACTGTGCGCACCTACCGCCAGGTTTAACGTTCACAAATTGTACGTTCTGCCCACACAGTGTGTTTATGTGTTTTGTGTGGATCTCAGAACAAACAGCGATTATTTCCCTATACAGCATTAACTGGCTGGTTTTTATAACCGAGACGGAGTGTGTTTACTGCGCGGTACGGACTGAATATTTATATATATACCGCCAGGTTTAACATTCACAAATTCTACGTTCTGCCCACACAGTGTATTTATGTGTTTTGTGTGGATCTCAGAACAAACAGCGATTATTTCCCTATACAGCACTAACTGATTTGTTTTTATAACCGAGACGGAGTGTGTTTACAGCGCGGTACGGACTGATACTTAAAATGTAATTAAGTTTATTTTCGTTCTTGAACCTTAAGGACAAACACTTTGTGCCACATCACGGTACTTATTAAGCACTTGCCCCACCCTTCCTTTTTTCTCATTTCGTTTCGCCATTCCGCCTTCTGTTACCACAGGAGGCATTGATTGATCAACCTACGTAATGGACGCTCCGAACTTTTACCGTGAGTGACGTACTTGAAAGTTAAACATCTGTGACACGACATAGGACTGCTTGACACTGAAGTTTAAATCACTAAAATCCTCCGAAAAGTCGGCAAACACTTGCTGAACAACACAGCGCTAGACCCCACAATACTCAGCAAGACCGCCGCGATGTCGCAACACGCTGCAGGTGGCTGCATTTCAGTGCGCAGCGTACCATCCCTCGCCGTCAGACGGCACCCACACGCTGTTTGCCTCCCTTTAATATGTCAAAGGATTTCTTTGGCGGGTTTACAGATTTTTAAGTTTCAACTGCAATTTCGTAGTGCTAAATTACAAAATTGCTGTCCGCTTTGGGACTTCATACTGCACCAAGTCGACGATCTGCTTTGTCTACAGATAAGATACTCCTTCGAATTCTTTTGCTCCTCAACCTCACAAAGAAAGCCAGCATCTCCGCGTGGAAACGTTTTTAATGTGGAACGTGTAATTCCCTTCTAAAGACAAACCTCAACCAAAAACACGAAATGCGGACAGCAGCGACAGGAATTTAGTTCTCCCCACAAGACAGGCCCTGGGGCAGCACTGAGCGGGAGAAATGGGCCCTCCCCTTCTAATTACACGTCTCCATCAGATGAGAGACCGACCGGGCGGCTAATGCCTTCTGTCTGCACAGCACTGGCGTCACACTCGTTGTATCTTGTATCTAGTAAACATAAAAATCTTATTGCTCCTTTTTATACACAAAAAAATTGGACTCACAGTAGTTTTTAAAGCTGATATCATGCATTATGTATTTTCACAATTTTAATTCATAAAAATCCATTTTGTTGGTAGTTTAAAAAATATTAAAGTCGTTTGAACACATAAAAATGTCCCGGGGCAAAATAGGGTCACTGCCTCCTGTGGTTATTGTGTTATGGGGCAGCCATAAAACCAGAATTCATCATTTTTATGTTAAAGGGAGGATAAGAAAACAGGGGGGATGAAGAACACCAGAAGCTGCACTAAATGAGGTAAGTTCTTGTGTGAGTACGGAAATTGGTTTTCTAGTGGCCATGATATGACTTGCAGGCTAACACAATGAAGTAAAAGCAAAAGATGTGATGTGGCAAGTGAGGAATTAACTGACGCGTCAAGTTCTTTGATTTACACATGTATAAAACCCTGGCCAATAAGTTGACGTGACAAGCGTGTAAACATATTCAGCTGAACGTAATCAAAGGCACTCAGCAAGTGCGTAACAACACCTGTTTATTCACCCACTTAAATATTTGGGTTAATCATCCAAACACTACTGGGAAGACAAATCTTACGGATAGAAAAAACTGGACTTTAAGGGGCTCTATAGCTTTCAGGGCGGAGGGTAGACATTTTATGTTATTTTGTGTTGGTAAAGTTTTGTCTCTTATCAAAACGTGTGCTTCGGAATGTGTCTTAAGCAAGGAACTAGACGCCTTCAGGTGTTTTAACCTTAGACCCGCTAGCGAACTTGCTGCAGCTGCGGCGAACAGTGACACGCCGAACCTGCACGCTGACGGTTCCTCCCACTGTCTGCTGAAAATCCTGCATCCTGCGCATGTCGACGTATAAGGACTCCGCGCATGTGGTCGTGTCACTCGGTGCTCGCCTCCCGACGTTTCGGCAGAAGGCGATGCCTTCACTTGCAGCTTGTAGGGTTCTGAGAAGGCTCTCCTTGTCGGATATTTGGAAGCACTTTGCTTCGGGATGCCGCGTCCGATTGTACAGTGGCGCTGCGTCCTTCCACAGACGGGAGGAAGCCAAAAGGTTGTCAAATCCTCAGGCGTATCAAGGGCCAGTTTCACAGAACAGCCTGCTTTAGCCAAGCGACGTACTTGGGTGTTCTGGTGCGAAGGTAGAGACATTTGGGTTAATCTAATTGCGACGCTTGTATGTCAGTTGGCGTACGGTGGCGGTATAGTTGGTGTGCCACTTGGCACTTCTGGCACACCGGTGGCGTTATATTTGGTGTGTCATTAAGAACTACTGGCACAACGGCAGCGGTATAGTTGGTGTGCCACTCGGCACTTCTGGCACACCGGTGGCGTTATATTTGGTGTGTCACTATGAACTACTGGCACAACGGCGACGGTATAGTTGGTGTGCCACTTGGCACTCCTGGCGCACTGGTGGCGGTATAGTTGTTGTGCCACTAGGCACTGTCTGGCACGCCGGTGGCGGTATATTTGCTGTGTCACTAGGCACTGTCTGGAATGACAGTGGCGGTATAGTTGGTGTGTCACTAGGCACTGACGGCGCACTGGTGGCGGTACAGTTGGTGTACCATTACGCATTTCTGGCACACCGGCGGCGGTATAGTTGGTGTCCCACTAGACACTGGCGCACTGGTGGCGGTACAGTTGGTGTGCCACTACGCATTTCTGGCACACCGTTGGCGGTAGAGTTGATGTGCCACTAGGCACTGCCTGGCACACCGTTGGGAAGAAAGAGTTACCTATGTTCAGACATCCAAGTTAAATGCAGACAGACAGACACGTACAGGCTGCAGCACTGACAACGCCTAGCCTGTAAGTAATTGCCCCGGAAAGCATAACTAAGTAACTAACTAACTAACTAACTAACTAACTAACTAACTCCATGGAGCAGAGGCCTTCTTGAGAAGCTAACAGTTTCTCAGCTAGTCAAGAAATTCCCCGCATTTTATGGAACCCGAATGTTCATTACCGCATTCACAAGAGCCCGCCACCTGTCCCTGTCCTGAGCCAGCTCAATCCAGTTCATGTCCTCCCATCCCACTTCCCGAATATCCATCTTAATATTATCCTCCCATCTACGCCTGGGTCTCCCAAGTGGCCGCCTTCCCTCGGGTCTCCCCACCAAAATCCGGTATGCACCTCTCTCCTCCCCCATACGTGCCACATGCCCCGCCCCGGAAGGCATGCGTAGAGTATTACCGGACTGAAAGCTTAAGGCCGGACAGTATGGGGGCGTGGAGGTGTCAGTATAGAACAGGGCAGCAGGCATAGCCCTCACCACTCTGTTTATAATAATTACACAGTTAAAATGTATATAGGAAACATATGACAATGCGGAGAGTGAAGAGTTTTGGGGTGTCACGCTGGGTGTTTCGGCAAATAGTCCGGGACGTTTCGAAGGAACCTGCTGCCTTCATCTTTAGAGTAAAGCAGTACACGGAGTTACTGCTGGGCCCTCAGATTGCAGCCTCTACACTCTACCGAACACCCGGTATCTACGTACAAGTCAACACGGCGTCACAAAGCAGACTGTGTGAATATTTGGCGGACCGCTAACAGAGACTAAAATTCGCACAGCCAGACAGTCAGTTATAGTGAACCTTCACGCTACAAGTCCGGAGTTCAGCGGGACGGTGGCCGCTTCCCATGTACAGACTATGTGCTCTCTAAGCCTTGCCAGCCATCCCGCATGTAGCTGCGCCGTTACTTACCAAACCCTTACGCAGAATTACCTTTCTTATCTCTTTTGTTTTTTGCACAGCAATCGCTGCTGTTAGTTTAGGGGGCGGCACCGTCAGGCGCTCTCTAATAAAGGTAAAATAGAAAAGGAATTTTGTCCCAAGAACCCGACATTTTCTACAGCATGTGGACCGTCCGTTGTATTGCCGCCATCTCGGTAATTGCAACGTCGTGACTGCTGGGCTCTTGGCCATTAATTGTTACCGACTTCTTGCAAAGTCTGCAAACCTTTCGACTTCTTAGGGACGACGGCTTCCTTCCTCAGAATTTGACAAGAAGGTAGGCAAAGACTGGCGCCAACTGCAGCCTTACGGGCATCAACACAACTTAGCCTCCTGTTAACTGCTTATCGGGTGTATTTTTGTGAGGATAAAGCGGCCGGAACGTGAAGTTGACCACTCTGTGTATTACCCAGTGTGAGAAGGAGTGGAGCTGCACTTCTATTCCCAGTATACGCCTTCACGGTTTGGACGGGGACAATTTGACTCTAAACACGTTCGGTGTGTGACATTTCTGGTCCCAAAACAAAAACAAATTTGGGGCCCCACCTACGTGTAGTCGTTAATTGACACAGCGGGTAGATAAGATCCAAAATTACGCAATCTATCAAACACAAGCGGCACATGATCTGAAGTATAAGCTGCATTTTAGCCCCTCCCCCCCCCCCCCCCACACACACACACACAAAGCGTGGAACAGCTGCGCCGTTTGCGAAAGCCCAACAGCAACTCTGCCGAGACGACTTCTGTACCTTTAAACTGCATTCCTATTTCTGACTTTGCTGCAGTACAGCAGAAAGGCCGCAAAGTTTGGACAGAGTAGTTTCAGGGTAAAGCCGGCCGGTTTGCCCCAACACTCCGCACAATATTACAGCAAACCTTCACACTAACACCCACCGACATGACGAGCTCCATACGAACTTCACCGGACTGCCGACTCACACCTTCGCTTCACGTCTCCAACTTCACGCTTGTACGTTCTCCTCATTCCCCATACGCTCGTTCCACACACCTAGCGCCCTTAATTCCATCACTCTAAGAGTTTGGGTCACGTGACCATCGTGTTGCTAACGCGCGGTACATAAGCATTCCAGTTTTTGTTCCCAGCTTTCGGCAATGGAGTCCATAAAACCGTACGTGTCCTGTGAATAACGCCGTACGGTGCAGACACTGCACGCCTTTTGACGCTTCTCCGAACGGTTGAAGAATAACGCCGAACTGAAGTAACCTAGGCACAGGTATTCACTTCGCATGTCACATAAAGCAAAATTTACTTACGTCAGAAGGATCACACTGCTGATATTGTGTAGAGGAAAAATGGATGTTTAGTGTTAGAATCAGAAAGAGCATATGGAAGGCTTTGCGTGGACTGAACGCGGAGACCAGTGTTAAAGCCGCTGGTACTATGGTTACCGCTAAGCTTTAAACGGTTAATACAAAAATGTGGTTACGTAAAGTTGGTTAATCACAATGAATGGTGACCTTGGGTTATATTTAACCCTTTAAGGACGAAGCGTATCTCTTTTATATGAGGACAGAGTGCCTACCGCGCTGTAAACACTCTCCACTTCGGTTATAAAAACCAGTTTCTTAATGTTTTATAAGGCAAAAGTTGCTGTTTGTTCTGAGATCCGTACAAAACACATAAACGCAGTGTGGGCACCATGTAGAATTTTTTAATGTTGAACCTGGCGGTACGTAAAGTTACCGCTAGGCTTTAAAAGGTTAAAGGCTGTGGGATAGTAACGTCATTTTCAGGGAGGAACTGTGAAAAACCACGATGAACTACAGAACAGCCGCTATCTGCGTCAAAAGTGCAACCGGACAGCTCCTGAACACAAACCAATGGTCTTGCTTAAAAGAATTGCCCTGAAAATTAAACAGAGATTTTGACGAAGTTTATGCAGCCTGCTGCATTGTCACGTCGCGAGCGAGCACAAACACACGGCCTGACAGTGCGACCTACTGTGGCTGTAGTCATAACGTAGTCTTGTCAGCAGGTGTGACCATGAGGCACACCTGCTGTAACCACGGCAGCTTTCGGGGGAATCACATTTCGGTTGATTCATGTTATCGGTTGCCAGAGAGACATGACATGATTTTGTGAACCCCGGCGAGACCCTTACAGCCGCTTGTTAAGTTTTGTTAAATAGCGTTACGAAATGTAGCCCGTGTCGCTTAACCATACAGAACAAAACTTTCATTGAAATAATATTTAAAAATCGATTCCTACTTCATAGAAAACACGGCACCTCTGTGCCTATGGCCAAATATTCAGCTCTTCAGTATTCTGTGAGTATTCTGTCCACCACCAGGTTTAACATTCACAAATTCTACGTTCAGCCCACACAGGGTGTTTACGTGATTTGTGTGGATCTCAGAACAAACAGCGATTATTTCCCTATACAGCATTAACTGGCTGGTTTTTATAACCGAGACGGAGTGTCTTTACTGCGCGGTACGGACTGGATATTTATATATATACCGCCAGGTTTAACATTCACAAATTCTACGTTCTGCCCACACAGTGTATTTATGTGTTTTGTGTGGATCTCAGAACAAACAGCGATTATTTCCCTATACAGCATTAACTGACTGGTTTTTATAACCGAGACGGAGTGTGTTTACTGCGCGGTACGGGCTGGGTCTTTAAATGTAACCGACGCTAATTTTTTAGAATGTCCTTTATAGTTCCCAGGAAATTAAGCTATGCTTTTTCTGAATGCAATTAAAATTGAAGACATGAATATAGTGCAAAAGACAGCTTCTCAGTTTCAGAGGGCACGGTACGTACAGTTACCACTGTGCCTCAACAGGTTACACAACCACATGCATGTCACTGAAGCTACTGAAGCAGCCGTCGCAGTTCGCAAGTTGTCCTAAGGTTACGTAATATACGTATTCCACGTTTATTACTTTTACGACTTTAAATTCTTGACGACTTAAGCTTATTTTCCTAACAAATTTTCAACCCTGATCGGATAACACTATACGTTTTATGCCTTCTCCATTTGTTCCGAAAATCGCCCAAAACAGCGCGATTCAGCGTTCCTGCACAGAACAATGTCTCACACACAAACTCAACCCCCCCCACACCTAAAAAACCTCGTTTTGCTTTCAATGACGCAGCTTACAGCGAGTGCTTAGTACAAACGTGGTGAAACAAGTAACCTACACAAATATTGAGCAGGAAACTCATGCCCTTCCGGGCTGTAATATTCCAGCTGCTATTCATGTTATCGACAGATGGTATTGATAGGTAGGCTGAGGTTCAATAAAGGCAGTTCTGTAGCCAATGGCTATGGTCTAAGGGTGTCTCCCCACCCACCGACACGTCCTTTCTAATTCTATCAATATTCATCATCCCTCCCAACTGGCTTAGGTATTATAAATTGGGACGTTTTGTTCAAGCAAAACAGACACACGTAAATTTCAAGATTTGCACGCCGGTGCCTGTGAAGGTGTTGTTTGCCCGTGGGTGACGCTACACAGAATTTTACACTTTTATTTCATTTTGCTTGTTTAATTTTTGTTTTGTCTTTTCGCGCCCTTCACACCTCACCTTGCATTTCTTACCTTATTTCATTCAGTATTTATTTTAACTTTGCCTCATGCTTTACATATTCTGCTTCCTAATGACTTTACTTCCGGCCATTTATCCCTGCCTGTGTTTAAAGTTTATTTAACGCAAGTTTACGCCATAAGCAAAGAACAACCCAGCCTCCTGCTTGTAACTTAGGTTTATAATTTGCATGACTTCAGGACGTGCCAGAAACCCCTCTGCAGTTAATTGTATTAACCTTCATAGGAGATCGGCCAGTGGTCAGCCAAGACACTTGTGGCACTTTACACAGCACACAGTGAACATAGAAACTTATCGCGGTGTGAAATCAAAGATACACTGTGTGGTGATGGGGTCATGGACTTTATCTATCGTCTGGAGAGTAAAATATTAAAAATATTAAAAAATTAAAATCACAACCTTTCGGAAGCTGGCTCTGCTTCCGTCTTCAGGGGAATAGTGGGAGAGAAGAGAAGAACACCTACTCTGTTGGGCCCGTTAGAGGCTAGATCTGTTTAAGGGGCCCAACTGTGTAGGTGTTCTTCTCTTCTCCCTTCCATTCCCCTGAAGACGGAAGCAGAACCAGCTTCCGAAAAGAAGTGATTTTAATTTTTTAATATCTTAATATTTTACTCTTCGGACGATGGATAAAGTCCACAAAACCATCAACACACAATATTATACAGCCTCGTCAAAACCTTTAAGAAGGATACATTCGTTTGTCGGTGCACAGACACGTGAATGTGACTTCACTCACACAACGCACGTAAGAACGCTAAGAACGGAGGAGTGTCACTGGGTTTTCTTCGGGAGGCAACGACACAACACTGCTACTGTGCATGTTGCAAGCAACCTGACTGACTGCAGGCACGAAATTCTACATGGAGCCAAAATGACCGCGTTTTATTGAGTGATAATTTTTAATGCTCTCGAAAAAACAATGCTCGATGGAGGGCATTCCGGGGGCTGTGTGAGACAATTAAAAGACGTCTTCGAAAGGAAAGGCGCTTTGCGTACTTGACAAGAAAGTTTTAGTGGGTAGGAACAGAGAGGCCGAAAACATAGAACGACGCTAAATAATGTCGAATTGCATTTATTAATCAAAAGGAGTTTTGATTTTTAAATCACACTTTTGCATAACCATCGATGAATGGATTATATCCATTTGTGTAGTAATTATTTAATAGACATTAAACAGGACGTGCGTCTTAAAATTAAGCCTCACTCTATTGTAACTGAAAATAATTTCTTTTGAAGTAAAAATTCCATACAAACTTCAGCGTACTGAATTCAGAGACAAAATTACTGAACTAGGAATGCAGACGCAAAGTCTTGGCGCCGTGTTCAGCAGTACAGTGGCTGGAGGGTTCTGTCGCCCGTCTAGGGACAAAACACAAGAACTGACGTACTAACGCCATCCACGAGTACAGGTGACCATGTTTCCAAATTCCAACTGAAATGTAAGGATCTGAAAATTTCTTTCTCTGAAGACAGACAAAACACCTGTTTTCCACTTTGTGACATTCATGTAATTTGAAATTCACCCAAAGCCCGGCAATTCAGTTAAATATAGCAAAACGCTACACGGATAATTGCTTTAACTGTCTGTAGATGTCACTCATTAGCAGATTCTTACAC
Organism: Coptotermes formosanus; assembly: GCA_013340265.1. Taxonomy (NCBI): domain Eukaryota; kingdom Metazoa; phylum Arthropoda; class Insecta; order Blattodea; family Rhinotermitidae; genus Coptotermes; species Coptotermes formosanus. The sequence continues at coordinate 54,744 of BLKM01000543.1, read as the reverse complement.
TATGTAATTACACGACGCATAATGAGAGATAACACGCACTGACATCAATAGAGGTCTGACATGTCATTGTCCCCGTATTTTAAGACGCATTGTCAAGTCGCCGCAAAGCGACACACGTGGGGGCCCCGTGATCCCTGCCTTTGGTTCCCTGCGCCATTATCAGCTTCGTACTTGTACCTCGCTTTTTTAAAAGGCTGTAATTTTTATTTCGTGTCCGTTACGTGTGCCCGTTTCCTTTTAATTAATTCCCCCTCTGCGCCTAATAATTTAGCCAAGTGCTGTTTATTGCATCTGATTCACTGCAGCCTTTCGCTTGTTCTTTATCTTTCCTTCGCAATTTGTCATTCCTAACACAAAGCTTTCCTTTGTTTCTTACGTCTCGGCTTCTGAAGGCTTCTGTTTGTGATTATTCTTTCATTTCATCCTGCTATTACTGTAACTAACTAACTAACTAACTAACTAACTAACTAACTAACTAACTAACTAACTAACTAACCAACTAAGAATAAGTGACTGAGTGAATAAATAAATAACACAAATGTGTCTATGACGCTGATTTCCCCTCGAGGAGCCGAAGTTCTGCGTCCGCTCAGGAAAGTCCCCGCAGCAACAAGGCCAGACCTTGCAGTAGCGCTGTGCCCGTGCGACAGCAAGGTGCAATTTAAATTCAATAACACTCAGGTGTGTGTGGATGGATATCGATTCGATTTCTTTATCTCCTATTTTGTAGACTTCATCACTTGTCTCGCGTCGTCCCAATTCTGTGTTCTATTTTATACATCATCCTCTGTTTCGGCGTTTGCTGTCAATAGAACACTTGCTGCTTTCGATGGTCATCAATAGACTGCATTGTATTAAGTTACATGTCTTGGTTTACGAGAGATATATCAGGTACATAAGCTATTCAGATGTCAGGCACTCAAGAACTTGGCTGTGCACCCGATAGAATGTAATTCTAAACATCCTTCTGTAAACTGCCACCCCCTTAGCACACGCCACCCCTTTGCCCAGTGCAGAAATTTCGTGCCTCTATTCAGCATCTCACATTAACTTCCCATCTTATTTTCCTTCGCGTGTATCAGTCAGCTAACACCAGATGACACACAACTGACTGCATGAAGACGAGTTACATGTGTGTCTTGTATTTTTTACGTTATTTCTTATTTCCAGATAAGTAAAAGCGAAGTTCATTTGGACCTACTGCAGAGTTACTGAGACCCCAGAGACAGCGCACTGTCCCAGGAAATCTGCGTTTTGTTGTGACTACGTCAACACACTGCAGTGGTGTAAACATACTTAGTATTTGCCTACTGTTAGTTAATATTTCTCAGCTTCAGTGCGACGGACGTCTGTGAGGCGCAACTGAACACAAAACGGAGTAAGTAGTGGTACTGCTGCGTTCAGGAGGCACTGATAGAAGTCCTTTTAATGTACAAAATTTAAAAAAGACACGAGATTTCCACAGCTGAACAGAGAACAATATTTTAACCAGCAGAAGTTGAGATGCTAACAAGTAGCAAGTGGTGCCACTGCACACGTACCTTCCATGAATTTTGAAGCTCCGTTGGAGTAATTCGAAGCTTTGAATAAATTATGCCTGTGCCATATAGGCCAACAGGCCTAGCGAAAAAAGTCACTATTTAGTTTAAGTTTTATATAATGTAAGTAGTAACGGTCTGTATTAATCGAAACCTCAATAAAATTATTGCATGAAGAGAGCGTAGCTTTCTTCGGTTAGGCAGTTTTAACCCTTTAAAGACGAAGCGTATCTGTTTTATATAAGGACTCAGTGCGTACCGCGCAGTAAACACTCTCCACTTCGGTTATAAAAACCAGTCTCTTAATGTTTTATAAGGCAAAAGTTGCTGTTTGTTCTGAGATCCGTACAAAACACATAAACGCAATGTGGACACCACGTAGAATTTTTTAATGTTAAACCTGGTGGTACGTAAAGTTACCGCTAGGCTTTAAAAGGTAAAGAATGGAGTTACACATTTAGGCCTCTAAAGCCCAGTGGTTACTGTACGTACCGCCAGGTTTAACATTCACAAATTCTATGTTCTGCCCACACAGTGTGTTTATGTGTTTTGTGTGGATCTCAGAACAAACAGCGATTATTTCCCTATACAGCATTAACTGACTGGTTTTTATAACCGAGACGGAGTGTGTTTACTGCGCGGTACGCACTGAGTGTTTAGAAGCAATGTAGGTTAATGTGTGTCTTGGATGGGTTACAACTACAAACAAACACACAAGCAGTGCAGCACGTTCCGACACACAAATGCTGGGAAATATTCTAGTTTTGTGTTTTCTTGCAAAAAACACAAATTCCAACGCACTGCATATATATATATATATATATATATGCAAGTTGAGTACTGCTTAAGGGAAGACAAACTCAGAGCCCTTATCATATCTGACAACTACCTCTAGCCATTTCCCGAAGCTACTTCTCCTGGAGTGCTGCATGTTTTCTGAGTTGGTTGCGTTCACACGGCAAATAACCGAAAGGTCGCGGCACGGTATTGGTGTCCGGTACAGCAATGCCTGCGTCAGCAAATCTGCAGTTGCTGAGCGTGTGAGGGGAACAAAGGGGGCAAGAAGCTGCCAGAACGTCGGCAGTAATGCCCGTGATCAAAATGTGGCAGGAGGATGGCGCAATTTGGGCCCAAGTACAATCCTTGGATGGCTTTCACCGTGTACCAAACATTACAATAAACCGTGTTAAGGAAGCATTGCCAGCGATATTTATAGAATTGCAAGCAACTGCATTGTGTGTTGATGCTACCGGTAAGAGTGCAACGGCTGGGCAATGCAACAAATGCCATGTTGCGGAAAATTTTAAATCAAATTTTACAAGTCCGAGCAAGCTGACTGGGCTGAAAGCGGACAGAAGTTGCTAAACATAATGACTTAAAAACTAACCAACCAACCAACCAACCAACTAACTAACTAACTAACCAACTAACCAACCAACCAACCAACCAACCAACCAACCAACCAACCAACCAACCAACCAACCAAACAACCAACCAACCAACCAACCAAGCAAGCAAGCAAGCAAGCAAGCAAGCAAGCAAGCAAGCAACCAACCAACCAACCAA
>BLKM01000543.1:11375-46704 GCA_013340265.1 Coptotermes formosanus | reverse complement strand
GGTTATAAAAACCAGTCAGTTAATGCTGTATAGGGAAATAATCGCTGTTTGTTCTGAGATCCACACAAAACACAAACACACTGTGTGGGCAGAACGTAGAATTTGTGAATGTTAAACCTGGCGGTATATATATAAATATTCAGTCCGTACCGCGCAGTAAACACACTCCGTCTCGGTTATAAAAACCAGTCAGTTAATGCTGTATAGGGAAATAATCGCTGTTTGTTCTGAGATCCACACAAAACACAAACACACTGTGTGGGCAGAACGTAGAATTTGTGAATGTTAAACCTGGCGGTATATATATAAATATTCAGGCCGTACCGCGCAGTAAACATGCTCCGTCTCGGTTATAAAAACCAGTAAGTTAATGCTGTATAGGGAAATAATCGCTGTTTGTTCTGAGATCCACACAAAACACATAAACACACTGTGTGGGCAGAACGTAGAATTTGTGAATGTTAAACCTGGCGGTACATACAGTAACCGCTGGGCTTTAGAGGGGTTAAATTACTCCCACTGTTTGGGTATTCTGAGTGCTAAATTTTTTACTGTCAATATCCGCAAGATGAGGTCACATGATACCCAGTAGCATAGACATTTACCGCAAGAAGGAAAATGAAAAAGGAACAAAAAACAGAAAACAAACAAATAAATGAATCAATCAGTGAATGTAAAATGCAAACAAGCCCTGCGCTTTATCATCAGGCCATGAGGAAACCCAAGGGGGGGGGGGGTCACCACAGGGTTCGGCTCACATTAAAGGCTGCCGGCAGATCGAGGTGCAGTTTTCATTTAATGCTGTGTCCATCAGACTGGACGCTGGTGTGGCTAGCAGTAAAATTCATACCCGGTGTCCAAATTGTCAAGTTCCAAGCAATCCTGAGGAAAACATGCACTTAAATATCAGAAAATAAACACACAAAAATTGCAGCTACATAACCGTGTTCTATAAGGCTATTGCACTTCAGCGTGTTTGTGCAAACAAACACGGGCCTGTCGCTAGCGACGGCCGATCTCAGCACGACTGGTTACCGCTGTTGAAGCCGCTAAATCGACAGGCTGGTGTAACGCACCAAACGTAGCGACATGCCCTCCACCGCCGTACGTCGCCATACGGGCCTATTGCCTCACCGCTACTGAACCAGCAATCGTCCCGTTGTAAGACCGTTACACGCACGTTCCGCCAATAGTCAGCATGCAACAATAAACTTTAAATTGTTTTTATATGAATTGGGAAGTCAATAATAACACATCAGACACTCTAAACATTCACATTACTGGTCTTGCGTACTGAATTGCACCACTTCCCTTTGTGTTTTGTTTTCAGGATTGGATAAGGTGCGGCTGTTAGAGGAGTTACAATTTGGTGTGTGTGTGTGTGTGTGTGTGTGTGTGTGCGCGCGCGCGCGCGCGTGTGACATGACCCCACGTGGAAGGTTAAAGCACAAACGTTTGTCCAAAAGCTTTCTAATGGTGCGGCACACCGGTGTGCAAAGCCAGACTGGGCCGTGTGTCACATACATAACGCCCGCAAAGAACAGCTTACATTCAGTAAACCTCAGACCGTACGCGTGGCTGTGAATCTCACTCCAATAGGCTATAAGCAATTTGCTTTTCCTTTTTAAGGTTTCGTTTGTTGCTTTTGCCTCAGTCTTGCTTTACGCCTATTGCTGATAGTACAGAGCGTTTGTTACGACAGACTTGACACTGGGTAGATTTCGGACAGACGATGTAGTTTTGTTACTTAATACACAAAATTACCACAAAAATTATTAGAATTAATAATTCCAGTTTAAATTAAATAATTCCTCAGACACAAACAGGCGAGTGCACACCTTACCTTGCGTGCAGGTCGACCTGCTTTGCTTAAGAAATCGTATCATTTGTGAAGAATTCTAAAGGCGCAGGAAGATGAACATTGTCGGCAGTATGCCATATATTGCACGGATACACTGCAAACAAATACTCTACCTTTTAAAATAAACAACACAGAAATCCCTGTAGCGTTGCCAACATTCCACATTCACATTTCCCTTCTCTGACACGAATTTTCACTCGTCGTGAGCACATTTTAAGAGCAAAATTTCTGACTTCACAAGCATAAAGCACGCGCCAGCAACATTACTATGACCACAGCGTTACCGCTGAGAGTGACGGCACACGCAATAGCACAGTACACTTTGTCGTGAACTGGACACTGTGACGATTTGACATACCACTGAGTTGTGGAAGCGCCGCGCTGTGTTTCACGGTTCGCGTAGTCTCGCGGTGGAGCAACTAACCCAAAGAACAGACACCATTATCTGCAGTAATGTTAACCACTGAAACAAAAAGTGTTAAGGAAAATGCCAAACGAAAAGACCAAAAAAAGTAAAACAACCCTTCAAAAAGAAAAGAGATACAGACACACACACACATATATATATATACAAAATTGCGTATCTCAAAATGAGACGGGGGCGAGTGAAACAAATGTCCTGTGGGGGGGGGGGACCCCTACATAAGTACCACGATAGGAGCAATGGGAAGGAAATAAAATGGCGCTGCAGCCTTTTCCAGTTCATGGCGAACAATTTGGAAGAATTAAGGACAGGCTCACAGTGCACTAATGATACCGGCTGTTTGCTCCTCAGACTCTGTGGTTTCAGCTGTGATATGAGAGGTCTACAGAAGTCTATTGTCCACCCAAAGTCACTGTTTAACTTTTAAATACAACTATTACCATCATATGGAAAGCAGCCCCTCTATATATAGCACTTATATGCAATCACTCGTACATTACTCTAATTCACCTTGCCTCCACCTCCTCATTTATCGCTACAGTCGACATTTGCCTCTCTTTCCCCTGGTATTTACACGGTTCTTTAACAAAAAAAGTACAATGCTAATATTAAGAGAAATTATGGAGCGATTTTTTAAATAACAGAGTCAAAGAAATCAAATAAGTAAAAGCTGTGATAAGGGGCGAAGAGAAGGAGGAGCAATGGGGTAGGAGGGAACAAGAAAATAAAGACGGCGAAAATGACGGAATAATGTCTAATGGTGAATAATGAGCAGAAGAAATGTAGTGATGGTGGTTACTGAGAAATATGGGGCTATCAGTGGTACAGACAGCACTGTCGTTGTTTGAAAGGGAAGGTAGGAAGGGGTGGCGGATGGAGATTATAATAGGTTATTACCGACCAAAATAAACTTACGCAAATTTGAAATATGTACAAGAAGAAGAGGAGAAAGAACTCCTTTATTATTTCAGGACACACAAGTACCTGACGCACGAGGCAGGTGATCAGGTGGCATTAAATAGCTTCTCATGATAATAAGTGTTTATTCAAATACTTCCGGTTAACAAGCCGGTCTCAGAGCCATGTAACTGGCACGCTGATACCCACGCATTTATTCTGACTTGGGCCTGCATGGCGTACATGCAGCAGATGTCGCAACTGAGACCTGCACCGTATAGAAGATATTGTTGTCAAGTTGCTGCAGCAGGAAGTGACAGCTTGCTTCACGTCGGCGTCTATCGCAAATCGCTTGCGAGCGACTTTGTTCTTAAGGGGCCGAAAGAGATGGAAATCACTCGGTGAGATCGGGGTTGCAAAAAGCAGGGACCGTAATCTCCCAGCCGCAATTTGGCAGCATGGGTCATGAATAAAATTTATGGGCAGGCGGAGAATTTTTTAGTTTTTAGACTGGCGGTATAGATAAACATTCGACGTAAACGGATTTAAAGCCATAAATATCTTGAACAATATGTAAAGAATGAGTCGGCACCGGGCGGTAAGCACTTTGCTTCTGATATGGATCCAGTCAGTTAAACTTGATCAGTGGCGCAGGCCTAACCGCTGTTTATTCTGACAGCCACGTGCAGCGAGTAAAGACAATTTGTGACCAAACGCAGAATTCTCAGTGTTAATGCACTTGGTACGTTTACATTCTGACTACTGCCGCTTTATTTCAGTGCTCCAATTGTGGGAATACATCCACAGCCCGTGTTTCGAACCAAATTCGAACTGCTTATTATAGGCTCACACAAGCAACACTGCAGTGCCTTAAACGAGCCATCCAATGGCTAACAACACAGGCAATGTACTTACAAAGTAATATTGAGGACGCATTCGCGTAACCACTTTTTCCGTGGTAAAGCAATAAGTGTTACATATTCTGAGTGTGTGTCTATAGCCTTGGTTAACCAACATGCAAAGCGCATGCGCCGTATTATATTAACATCTGAGGCCTGTCTGGTTGTACCTTATTTTTCCACGTTATCTCATAAACGGCTCGATTTTCGCGAAAAACGTTACTGAACATAAAATGTGTGTTTCGATTTTCTCTACAGCTTCTGTGCGGAACATTTTCATTTCAGAAAAATTCAGCGAGATATCACAAATGTACATAGCTGCACATGTAACGTACCCGCTAGTCTTGTCATATTCTGAAGAGAATTGAATTTTCTCGACAGATTTTCGAAAAAGTCTCAAGTGTCAGATTTCATGAAAACCCGCCCACTGGTAGCCGAGCTGTTCTATGCTAACAGACCGACAGATGGATGGACGAACGGACGGACAGACGGAAGGACAAGCAGATATGACGACTCTAATAGATGCTTTTCGCAACATTTCGCATTTGCCAAACAACACAGTTACTATTGCATTAAGTTACTTTTGTGTCAAATGTCGCTTGAGTACTGAATTTAAGAACAGCCCGTAAAATCGGAATTTGTAAAATATACAAAACCCATTTCTTGCAAGTTAAAATGCTTGAGCACTGATTTTTCAGATACTGTATTTCTATGTGAAATGAGACCTGATAATGGCCTCAATATTTTCGGTAGAAACATACTGCCCCTATAAGACGGATACAGAACTATATAGTTGTGCAAAAGGAAAACAACATCAGTACGCAATAAAAGGCACAGCGGCATAAAGGTTTCATGACGAAATTCAGATAGCTGGGTTAAATCTCAGCTTTGGGTTGAATTTTCCTTTTGCCATAATTGTTTATGAACGAAATCATAATTTGAAGCAAGGACAAGGAAGAAGAAAAGGGGAAGGGGCAGCATTGGTGACTTGTTATGATGCAGTTAAAGGGGCTGCACTGGGGTAAAAATTTTGTTTGGCGGGTGACAGGCAGGTAAGAGAATCTTGCAAGATAATGTGGAATTTCGGTACTTGCTTAAAATTTATTCTAGACCGAATAAAACAGAGTAGAATATTTATTCAGTCAAGATTAATGAAAATAACAAACACGTTTCCAGTTTGTACCGTAACTGCACACACTGCGTCGCCACTACGCGTGACATCAGGTTAGGTCTATCTGGGGAAATATTTTCGCTATACTCCGAGAATGCTACGAAATATATAAATACTGTACGTGTGCAAAATGCAGAGATTTTAACCGTTAAACAACTTGATTAAACTTTTAAAGCCTAGAGGTAACTTTGCATACCACCAGGTTTAACATTAGAAAATTCTACGTTCTGCCCACACAGTGTGCTTATGTGTTTTGTGTGGATCTCAGAACAAAGAGCGATTATTTCCCTATACAGCATTAACTGGCTGGTTTTTGTAACCGAGACGGAGTGTGTTTACTGCGCGGTACGGACTGAATATTTATATATATACCGCCAGGTTTAACGTTCACAAATTCTGCGTTCTGTCCACACAGTGTGTTTATGTGTTTTGTGTGGATCTCAGAACAAACAGCGATTATTTCCCTATACAGCATTAACTGACTGGTTTTTATAACCGAGACGTAGTGTGTTTACTGCGCGGTACGGCCTGAATATTTATATATATACCGCCAGGTTTAACGTTCACAAATTCTGCGTTCTGCCCACACAGTGTGTTTATGTGTTTTGTGTGGATCTCAGAACAAACAGCGATTATTTCCCTACACAGCATTAACTGACTGGTTTTTATAACCGTGGTGGAGAGTATTTACAGCGCGGTACGCACTGAGTCCTTATATAAAACAGAAACGCTTCGTCTTTAAAGGTTTAATGTACTAAGCACCGCACCTTATAGCCGCGCAAAACAACACAGTACTTACTTCCAACATCACAGACTGCATCGACCACACACTGCATTCGCAATTTTTCGCAATAATATTATCCAAGAAGCAGCAGTAAATAAATTTATTCCCATTTATTTGACTGTCCTTAACTGCGAACAGAACCTCACGTTAATACACGCAGCACAGGTCTTCAAAGCGATAAACCTACGGACCATATCAAAGCAGTCTAAACCCCCAAACGAGCCTGTGTACAGGAAATGCAGATAGGCTGGGAAATCCTGCGGACCGCATTATAACTGCCTGATAATATTCCTGCCGCTTCATTTTCATGTACCTTGGGAAGTGATGGCCGCAGTCTGTGGGAAGAGGGGTTTTATTTTTCTGAAATAAAATAATGATACAGGTCGGTGGGGAGGCGCGACTCCACCTCGTCTATTATCATATTTTGTTGTAGTGCGGGCTTTATGTATGTAGTCATTAGCCAAGCTGCTGTCTGTCTGTCTGTCTGTCTGCCCGTCTGTCTGTCTGTCTGTCTTTGTCTCCTGCAGAACAGGAAAAACTCGGTTCAACTTAGCCGCTCATTTCCTAATAAAAGAGAAATAGCAATTGGTGTAGTCGGTGATATTGTACACGGAACGCAAAAGGCATTCTTTACGTTCAAAATAACACACGGTTTCATGGGACAAGTGTAACTGAAAATTTATTCAACCCGCTAAAAGTACACCTTCCATAAGCCAATGTCACGCACGTCACGAAAAATCAAGACCATTACGTGTCGATTACTTATTGCAAATTTCATCGAAATCGGTCAAAAATGTGGGAAGTACGGATATGACGTCATTTACACAACAACGTCAGGCCAATAGTGTAACTGCTATTACACGGCCATGATTCACTCACACAGGACTTTTGAGAAAATTCGGTCTGTTTTTGTTAGCGACGTCAAATCAAACGTAAGCAACTTCCCCTTTGTTCGGCCTGCAGACCGCGCACTTTCCTCGCCGCTTTCTAAAAGGTGACCACTTTATAAAAAAAAAACATTGACGCCTCGTAGAGGTACGGCTCCACCAATGCTTAACCTCGGCACTAAATGCCCACAACCCGACCGCTTTGCCAGGGTGGATGCACGCACTTTTTCACTTCTGTTCAAAAACTCTTGTTACACAGATGCACGACTTTTTATTTAAAATTATGTGCTTATGTCGTGGAGTGGGCTTATAAGCTTAACCTTTTAAAGCCTAGCGGTAACTTTACGTACCACCAGGTTTAACATTAAAAAATTCTACGTGGTGCCCACATTGCGTTTATGTGTTTTGTGCGGATCTCAGAACAAACAGCAACTTTTGCCTTATAAAACATTAAGAGATTGGTTTTTATAACCGAAGTGGAGAGTGTTTACAGCGCGGTACGCACTGAGTCCTTATATAAAACAGATACGCTTCGTCTTTAAAGGGTTAAAGCCTAGCGGTAACTTTACGTACCACCAGGTTTAACATTAAACAATTCTACGTGGTGCCCACATTGCGTTTATGTGTTTTGTACGGATCTCAGAACAAACAGCAACTTTGCTTTATAATACATTAAGAGATTGTTTTTTATAACCGAAGTGGAGAGTGTTTACTGCGCGGTACGCACTGCGTCCTTATATAAAACAGACACGCTTCGTCTTTAAAGGGTTAAAGCCTAGCGGTAACTTTACGTACCGCCAGGTTTAACATTAAAATATTCTACGTGGTGCCCACATTGCGTTTATGTGTTTTGTACGGATCTCAGAACAAACAGCAGCTTTTGCCTTATAAAACATTAGGAGACTGGTTTTTATAACCGAAGTGGAGAGTGTTTACAGCGCGGTACGCACTGGGTCCTTATATAAAACAGACTATATCACGTCTTTAAGAGGTTAAGTACTACAGAGTGCAGCCGGAACTGTCGGATAAATACCCCCTTATCATTGAAACATTGGCAATACGTAATATATCCTAGGCCGAAAGAAATTAAAGAGAAGACATTAAATGTTTAAACACAGCTGTTCGACTGTGTTGTCGTTATTTTTCAGTAAAACCCCCAAACACATCAGTACATTTGCCCCTACTTGTCAGGAGTTTAAGAATTCCGCCGTGACAGAAGTCAGGATTTCATATTGGCACCCTTCTACGAACAGCCATTTCCACTGCCTCGTTACATTGGAACAGTCGATCTCCCAATTGTTGCTTCAGCGACACAAACACCTGACAGCCGAAAAGAGCAATTTCAGTAATATGGAGCGGACTGAAGCGGAAAATGAAACGCCTCATGAACATAAAGATAACAACCGAAAGATCCTTACTGCCTGTCCCCCTCATAACTGCGGCAGCAATTCTGGGGCGAACCCTTCTCTACAATCAGTCATTCCTTGTTATCCTGTCCCGGACATTACGTGCCATTTCTACGCACACTCTCGAAAGAATTTCCTCCATGACTATTAGATAAGGTATCAAGTTTGCCTCTCTTCTTCGTGTCTCTTCACTTACGTGTTTATTACTGACCAAGTCTGGGATACGTATAATGATATAGCGCCATTTTCCACCCCTCAACGCTTGGTGTATCCCCCCCCCCCACGAAACCCTTTCACCAATACCGAGACAATTTAAAACTCCTTCACAGCGCGTTCTAGAAATGCTATATTTTGATAAGACTCGACAATTTCCAGCTATCTTGTTATGGACTTTAATAATAGACCAGCGAAATAGAATTTTTTCTTACTTGTTCCTTCTACACGTTAAATTTTATTTTTTACAACATTTCCTACTAGAAAGGGGGAGGGAGGCGGCCATTTTGGTGTGGGCACAAATTGTTGTGTTGATAATGTAAGGTTGTGTACAGCTTTTGGCTGCTGAAGGGAATGATTTGCATGTTGGCCGCTGAGTGGCGTGGGCGAGTCAATACGAAAGAAAAGAAGGAAGAAAAACAAGATGGCTGCTTGAAAGCCACGCCATAGAAGCCTTGATTATATAGCGGTTAAAAGCAACCAGTTGTCTGGGTGCATCCGTAAGAAACCGTGGCGTCTGGGGGTAACGTTACCAGGGTCTATGTACCCCGATACTCTCGCACGGTCGCACACCGGGATTGGCGCATAAGCAGCCTATGTAACTTCTTGCAAAACAGTTACTATGGCGTTATATAAATGTAAATTTGGTGTTGAATAGAAAATTCCTTTATACATAGCGCCCCTTCCCTTGACATGAAAATCAAGAATGCCCTTGCTTTTAAATAACAGTACAAAATTTGAAATTTCACTGTTGTGAAGAAGAACCCAGTAGCTTATCTGAAAATTTTCATCCGTCAACGAAATTTCAAATTCGGTATGTTTTAAAGGCCAACAGAAAACCCGAGGATGACCTGAGATAGGTCGAAACGTGTATTTGAGTAAAATAAATAGAATTTCTTTATGTTTGGGCAGATATTGATTTCTGTTTGTACTATTAACAACGCGCTTTTAAAAACAAACTAAATTACTGCTTTCATATGAGCAAACAAATTTCAAATGAAAAGCAAAATTTTAGAGTTCCTATTTTGATTTTTATATCATTAGACAGCAAAGGGCAAGACAAAAGATTCTGGACCCAATGGCAGCAAACAGTTCCTCAGTCTAACATACAGTATTCTTAAACTGCTACGCATGCGCTTTTGTTTCGTTGGTGTCGTTTCCAAGTATTTATATTTGCCGCATCTTTAAACGCCTTAACAAATATCTTTCAGTTGTGATTTTCCTGTGTACTCGTACTTTATTTAAAAGTCAAAACTTTACGTACCTCGCAGAAGCAGTACCCGCGTTCCCCTTAAAGGCCACATTCCACACTGTTGCCTCAATTTAAACCTTGTTAAATTCAGTTTTGATTAAAGTCGTCAAACACATCGTCACAAAATATCTTATTTACACAAATCTCTCGAATTACAGCCATTACGTCATCACCTACACCACTTACCCTCGCCCTGTTTTTCCCCCAGTTCCAGTATAAAGATTAAAATCAACATCATTCAAGCGATGTCATTTTGTGATCATTATTTCATAAATCTATTAGCATCACGCGACAATCGACAGCGTGGGGGGAGGGGGGGTCATCGTAATGGTTGCAATGTTAGAAAGAAACAAAGAGAAGAAATTATAACTTCGAGATAAATCGATACTTCGCGTTTAAAATGTTTTAACTTATCACCGCTAGATAACTCTGTACACAGTCACCCTCCTCAATCAACGCTCGTTATCGGTGCTGTGATTACATGGCCGGTAATTTGCTGCCTCTCTTTATCGGCCTGTCTGCTTCAAAGCAGGGCTGCCAACTTTGTTAGCTTATGTAAATGCTAATTATCAGACAAAACTGTTGGACACCACCACAGCGTCACGGCTACTGTCCTCACAGCAGCTTTTAAATGCAAATTAGCTATTCAATGTACGTTCAGTAAGGACAATTATGCCAATTGCATGTCACATTCCGTAGCGCGGGGCAGTTGACGTCTAGCGGTGCCCGCACTGTAAACACAGAAGCAACACCCAGACCAAATCCCGTCTGCCTTTGGTAACACGATGCCTTCAGAGACTCCGTCTGTCACAGCAAGCAGTTAGGCTACCCCGTGCTGGTGGCAGCGCAACCGGCTCTTCCCGCTGTCTTCATATCCGTCCGCAAACTGCCTGCAAAATGCGCCCTTCGCAACAACAGAGTTTGGTTCGTCCACAACTCGCTTTATGAAGCCTTTAAAGACGAAGCGTATCTGTTTTATATAAGGACTCAGTGCGTACCGCGCAGTAAACACTCTCCACTTCGGTTATAAGAACCAGTCTCTTAATGTTTTATAAGGTAAAAGTTGCTGTTTGTTCTGAGATCCGTACAAAACACATAAACGCAATGTGGGCACCACGTAGAATTTTTTAATATTAAACTTGGGCGTATGTAAAGTTACCGCTAGGCTTTAAAAGGTTAAAGACGAAGCGTATCTGTTTTATATAAGGACTCAGCGCATACCGCGCTGTAAACACTCTCCACTTCGGTTATAAAAACCAGTCTCTTAATGTTTTTTAACGCAAAAGTTGCTGTTTGTTCTGAGATCCGTACAAAACACATAAACGCAATGTGGGCACCACGCAGAATTTCTTAACGTTAAACCTGGTGGTACGTAAAGTTACCGCTAGGCTTTAGAAGGTTAATATTTTTCTTTTCCATCCTACAAAATTCAGGCCATGTCTGCTGCCCTTCTGATTGGAACCTTCTGACCTCCCATCCTATAAAGCAAGGTAGAAATTGAAATATTCACAAATATAACTTTGTGTGGGTGCTAAATTTGGTCTCTCATATGAAGCGCAAAACGTAGGCTGAGAGTGTTCGAGAATAGGGCGATAAGGAGGATATTGGGCCTAGGCAGAAGGAAGTGGCAGGAAGAGCTGATGGAACTGCATAGCGACGAGCAGCGTGAAGTTTGCTCCTCTCCAGATGTAATTAGCTTGTTCAGATTAAACAGGCTGAGATAGACAGGACATGTAGCATGTGTGCGGAACAACAGAAATGGACAGAATTTTGCTGCAGAAAACTAAAGTAGACAATTAGAAAGACCGAGACACAAATGGGGGTCCTACTATAATGAATCTCAGAGGTAGGCCTATAGGATTGGACGGCGTTTAGGCTTATAGAATTGGACGGCGTTTAGGCCTACAGGATTGGACGGCGTTTAGGCCTGCTGCACTAATCTGGTTCAGAAAACCAGAAGTGCCTGGCTGTTGCGAACAAAATCGTGAACAAGCAATACTTCAAACCACCAACGCACTTAAACACCATACATAACAAGTATTAAACTTGTTTCGACAAAGGGGTGCCATCCTCAGGGAGTTTTAGAGTCAAGGAACATAACCCCAAACTTTTATCCTGTGTACAGCATTACACTCAGATCAACACTTGAACAGTGGCGGTTCTCAGTTCATCATACAGTGCCAGTCCTACCGCACACAGCACCTACTTGCTGATGCCTGCAGCTGCACACAGTAGCTACCAGCTGATGCCTGCAGCTGCACACAGTAGCTACCTGCTGATGCCTGCAGCTGCACACAGTAGCTACCTGCTGATGCCTGCAGCTGCACGCAGTAGCTACCTGCTGATGCCTGCAGCTGCACACAGTAGCTACCTGCTGATGCCTGCAGCTGCACACAGTAGCTACCTGCTGATGCCTGCAGCTGCACACAGTAGCTACCAGCTGATGCCTCCAGCTGCATACAGTAGGGAACCGATTCTTCTAGCACTTTTACGTTAGTGTGTTATAGGACTCACTGTGTTCACAGTGGTCCTGAGTAAAACTACGAAGATACCAACCTATATGGCATTCAATAGCGTGAATTTCTGCAATAAAGCCAGCTCGACTTCGCTATGCTTCTTGTAACAGGCAGTCGTTAGGATAATAGGCACAGCCTATCGTGCAACGTGATGTTGTCTAGACTGTCTTCCGTTCCAATTTAACCCTTAGCTGCATGCAGATAACATCTACCGAACAGCACGACTAACTCGCCTTATTAGGAAAGTTTACCAAAAATTATGCGTGTCATAACAACAAAACTTCTCGGAACCTCTAATATGTATGCTTAGAATACCTGGACCATTTCCTCCTTCCCCCCCCCCCCCATGTAATTGGCTACATTTTGTTTTCCCTGTCTGCTGCATCTATCATAACCACGGTACCATTACCGTCACTGCAGCGGTGCCGGTCAGGTGGAGTTTGGAACGGAAATATTGGCAACTTTGGCAAGCCTTTCAAGTGGTGTTATAATTTGCAAGAAAATTAGTAAGACAAACTGTAATTAAAAGAGAAACGTAAATATTTCTTTACATGTGAAAAGAATTGATTCTACACAATGGTGACAGTTTTGTGCTGACGACCTCGTGCCCCTTTGGGTCACTTCTTTTTCACACCTTAGCCAGAAGTGTCACAGACTCTACTGGGACCGACTACAAGCCAGTCCCTGCGGCACATGTGTTGCGATTTAGGGTTAGGTCCATTTTGCATTCTGTGCACTTCAAAAACATCAGGGACACCAATCAAGAGGAAGGGAATGGCAGGATATTCAACGCGCTAGTGCAGGGGAAGAAATGCATTTAAAATTTAGTAAGATATTCAAAGCAGAGGATTCAGATGGAAGGAAACATGTACGGGGTGTAATAATGACATAGACGTCAACGAAACAGTATATAACGCTGTGGCCTGGATTAACGTAGACTCACCGCCAGCGGTAAAATCAAAACTCTTCCTTTTGTTCATAACGAGTGTTCGTGTGTTCCGTATGGTTCTTACAACAGACACCTCTAACTGACCGGCTTTCAAATGGAAGAACAATTTGTTCTCTGTGAGGTACGAACTGGATCTTAATATGCACCTACGCCGCTTCTGCTGCGACTACTGACGGTGAGAACTTGTAGACACGACAAGTGCCATCAAGACAGCTTCTGCCTTTGACTTTAGCACTAACGACGCCTCTAAATGCATTTATTTCGCAGTTGATTTAGTGCGCTTCATGCAAAACAAACACAACATGGCCGGACTTTCTTCAAAGGCATAACAAAAATTGTACAAAGAAATATTTTTAACGAAGGTTCACGTCTGGGTTGGCTATTTGAAAAAGAACAGTTCGCATCTCGGCAGGGGCACTACTCCAAAATCTCCAGACCGTCTATCCGGGCCCCCACAGCCACCTACTCTATGGTTACTAGAGTCTCTTTCCTCAAGGGTAAAACAGCCGGGGCGTGAAACTGACAGCCCTCCTTAATTTAGATCTGAGATTATGATGTTTTGGAACTAGGGTTACGTGTAGTTCCTCTGATGGCTGGCGAAGGTTAAAGCGTGGCAATAAATTCATTGACGTTACGTGAGATTGTGTGACGCTGTGTGACACTGTGTGGCACTGTGCGATATATCACTGTACAGCAGTCAAAGCCTTCTGCTGTGTACATCTTATGGTAGCTTTGAAGACGGCCGTACATTAACAAATACAAATAAACTGGACAGTAAAGTGTTACGTTTGTAAATATTAGACGCTATTTGAAGCGAAATTTACACTGAAATGCATTTCATGTTCCATAAGACGAAAGGAAAATATTGGCCAGCAAAGCTACTAGCAGTTCCTCTAAACGTTCGCAGCTTGAGTTGAGACAAAGACGCTGTCCGCGCGGTCTTCTAAGCACTCAAGCTGGCACGATGTGCCGCGGTGTCGGCCCCAGTTACCCGGTCACAGGACGGTCACCAGGCCGTCAGACAGCCGGCACAATTTGCAGTGCGCTGCTGCGTTCTTTGCAAATCTGTACGGAATTGCGAGAAACGAAACGCAACTGGCAAAACTGAGTGCGTACATTGAAAGGGTCAGGACGTAAGCCAGATATAAAAACTGCGAATTTATCTTTTAAAACTTTCGGTTGAAAGTCAGCTTCCGGATGAAATAAAATACACAAGTGCCTCTTCCATTTGCAATAACATTGCCCCTTCGCGCCAGTAGCCGAAACACTGACCCACCGGCTCAGCGAAACACGTACTGTTTCCTTTTGTTGGCTGACACGGCCGTAACTCGAGTCTCCGCGAAATTTTACGCCTGGTTTGCGCTACAAAGCTTCAGGTTCCACGCTGCACGGATTTCTTGCCCCAGAGCTTAATTCCAGCCCACATCTGTCAAAATAACATTGCAAATATTTGGTCCAGATTCTTACTATCGCTTTCTCTTTCTTTGCTTCGCTTCACTTCAATTTGCAACACGCAAGGATCCAAACCTCTTTAATACGAAGCAGTTTAACTCCTGTCTTACAAACCACGGATAACTCTGCGCCTTCCTTTAACGTGTACGTTTCACTGCCCGGTTTAAGGCAATTAAACACAGGCGGCTGCACAGTGGGACCCCAGACGGCTAATTTGTAACAAGTTTTGCATCAAACATATTTCCCTACGCACATTCTGACGTCACATTCCAGTGTCCGTTCAGGGCTACTCATAATTCGTTGCGTTTCGTAGTCCTTCCCTCTTCTACCTACTCACAGCAGGTGTTGAGGTTGTTTATTTTCACTTGATCACACTCAGACACACACCACAGTCGGTAGGATTCCTCTGGACGAGGGATCAGCCCGTCTCAGAGACCTCTACCTGACAACACAAAAAATGTACAAGACAGTCATCCATGCCTCCGGTGGGATTCGAACTTGCAATCCCAGCAAGCGCTCGGCCGCAGACCCACGCCTTAAACCGCGCGACCACTGGGATCGGCATTCATAATTACGGCCCTAAAATTGATTTTTGAATTGGACCTGAAAGTGTCTTTATTGTCCCTGTTGTACCTATTGATTTGGGGCCCTGGGAATTGCATCAAAATAATCCATTGGCAGGATGATGAGACGCCGGAACGTGTGACGCCACCCACGCAAAGCGGCACTGACCATTTGACAGACGGGCGATACTGGTGTGGGGACGGTCGTTGCTGGAAGTCGGGCGCTCACAGCGAACAGCATGCTAGCACAGAGACACTGACGGCGCCGTCACAAGGGCCCGTAGCGGTTCTCAGAAGTGCCACTTCGGGGAATAACATGGGTTTACGGCCCTGTAGTGATTCTAAGTTCTCCTCTGCGTTAACCTTTTAAACCCTAGTGGTAACTTTACGTACCACCAGGTTTAATATTAAAAAATTCTACGTGGTGCCCACATTGCGTTTATGTGTTTTGTACGGATCTCAGAACAAACAGCAACTTCTGCCTTATAAAACATTAGGAGACTGGTTTTTATAACCGAAGTGGAGAGTGTTTACAGCGCGGTACGCACTGAGTCCTTATATAAAACAGATACGCTTCGTCTTTAAAGGGTTAAAGTTGCACTTCTTGCACTTAAAAAGGCAGTATGTATGTTCGAAACGTCGGGAGTAAGATCCAATACTCAACATAACAACCCAGAAACCTGAATTTTGAAGTTCCAGAATATGTCGCCAGTCGTCGCCACCAGTCATTACCAACCTCACTCACCCCAGTGAAGGTGAGATGTTTGTGCGTTTGTGTGCAGAAGGGGAAGGTCGCTAATTATTGTTATTATCGTCCAACCCTCACAACCACCCCCCCCCCCCCACTGGCGGGACGGGCCCCACTTCGGCTTTCAATTCTGGGCATTATTTTTATTGTCAGGGTTCCTCTGTGTACTTTGCAGTAGTCCCACCAGGTTCGCTGCGTTGTCTCCGTTTTTTGTGACTTGGGGCGGGCGGGGGGAGGGGGGTAATGCCGTACCCCGTAACAATAACAATTTTAGAGTTGTAGGCGGTCTCCATTTTGCTCGGTCGGTATTCACTTCGTGCTAAGTTATCACGTTTTGTTTCCCTCTCTTCTCCCCATCTCCCTGATTCTACTTTAAATTAAGACGCACTTAAATTTTAAAACCTGGAAAGTAATATGATGTGAAAATGGGATGAAAAGTAATGAGAAGATTTGGAAATTCGTTCTGTTGGCACATAAATCAGGTCACACGTTTTTCCTTATTGTGTGACATTTGGGGCTGTTTTAGCGCCGTGACACGTGACGCCGTAAAGCTTGATAAACAGACATTAAACCAGATGAAATTATGTTCCAGGAGAAAGCAATCAAGTATGGAACGTGTCACGTGTGCGTTGCGTGTCGCCGTTCACAGAATTCCCTGCTGGCTAAACGCACAGGACAGTGACGTGAACACAACTGTGGGTCTGCCTGCAGCAGTACCGCCGTCAGTGCAGCAGTTTAAGATAAGCACAGCAGTTCACACACGTTCAAACTAATGAACACTCTTAATTTCACTGAGCTAAATGCATCAAATGATCATTGCGTTAACTTAATGTTACTCACCTCCGTGCGTGTGGTCAACATAGCAAAATAGAGCCAAATTATTCACAGTATTTTTGTTTATTTGTTTAACCTTTGTCTCCAGTTCAGCTTCTCCACGGCATGTTTCTGCACCAACTTTGCCATTATCAAGGGGTTTACCTCAGTTACACAAGACAGCGTGCATTAAAATGTGAATTTATGAAGTTGTATTAAAATGTTAAAAATTCTTCTATAAAAGGCCACCCTGCAGTGGTATCTACGAACTAACATGTATACATGTTTGCACACGTACGTGGGACAAACCGGTAGCAGCGTAAAGCAAAGATACAAGAATCATATCAGATACATGAAACATAACAACCCCCAATTAGCATATGCTTTGCACATCTTGTAGAACAGACATGAATACGCAACTATGCATGGCACTGTAAGTCCCTCACAGGCGGCACAAAAAGGTTCGCATATGGAGACGCTGGGAGGGCAATACATGCAGAAATGTCAGTACAATAACAAGCTCACACAGGAGCAAAATTCCGTAGAACATAATGCTCTATTTGAAACAGTTTTTAACTGACAGCGACAACAAGCGGGCAACTACATAACATACACCCCCCCCACCCGTACCCACCCTCATACCGACCTACTCCCTTCAGCTACTCAACTGGGCTCCTCGGAACTTACTGCTTTTGATCTAGCAAAGGAATTACCCGCATTTTGTGGAACCTAAACGCGCAAGATAGTCTGCTATTCAGAAATCGCTCCTAATATTTCCCATTCTGATTCACATGAGTTCAGTTCAAAGCCTTCCATCTTACTTAATGTCCATTTTAATATTACCCTTTCGAATACGTCTAGATTTTCCAGGCAGTTCCTGTCCTTCACATCTTCACTTATGCTTAAAGAGCCTGTGTTACAAATCAGCTGCGCCGCTGTGCACGGCCATCTGTCCGAGACAACAGCCCTCTGCTGTTTCTATACGCTATGTTAACTTGCTGCTTCTACAGACTTGTTCCGGTAGACATTTTACACTTGCAAATGTCTTGGCGACTCACACAAACACACACATGCCACTGTGCAGGCCACAAACACATTCTAACACGTGTGTCCTATAGCACCGTTCATTTTTAATGTCTGCACTAAATGCAAGTGAAAGGTCAGCTTCAAGGCCCGGCCGCTTTACCCCCGAGACACAGCCTCTGAACATTGTGTAGGAACTAAGGTGGGCCCCAGGGCTGATCTGTGCGTTTTAGAGAAGAAAAGAAAGGGGTCTTGTCCACGCCGAGATGTGAAACTGATTCCTCGCACGTCCGGTGACAGCCTAGTCACGACACCGACTGAGCGGTGCCGGCTGCATAATGCATCCGCGGCCCACAAAATGTCAGCGTGTTCAAGATAACCCCAAGAGCAGCACACCTCTCAGCAGTAAAGGCGCTGTACAGTGTCACCGCCTGGCGGCGAAACATCGCATGCCAGGTGGGTGTCCTACGTGATACAGTATGCAGAGTACGTCGCGGCAACCAGGGCGGGCGCCAAGGCGGATGTTTCGTAAGGGACACAGATGCCGAAAGCTAAGGGGGACACGAATGTGGGGCACAATAGCTTTCGGGGCGTGTTGCATGTACTTAGGGACGGTACCTTCACAACATAACCCCGTTCTTTTGTGGAACCCAGAGCCACGCTCAGCACTTCGCTATCAGTTTGCGTCCTTGCAGATTGGCATCACACAACCTGTGGGCCCTTCTGCACAAACTGGGGACTCGGGTTCGATTTCTGCTCATCTCCGTACGTAAACCGTGCGGTTTAAATTTGGAAGAAACAAAGCATAAAGGAAAACAGGAAATGAAATTGGAAGGCAGGATCACAGTACGTGTGTAACTAACTCTACGACGTGCTCTCCTTCTTGAGAAGCTGACAGTACCTCAGCTGGTCAAAATATTTAAACAGTTTTATGGAACCCGAAGGTTCATTACCGCATTCATAACAGCCCCTCACTTATTCCTACCCTAAGCCACAGGAATTCATTCCACATCACCAGCCCATTATATACCTTTAACAGCAGCCAGGACTGCATTCCAGTCTAAGCTTCCTTCCAGTCTGTCTCTGTCTTTCAGTTTCACCCGACAGAACCCTCTATGTATTTATCTTCTCCCCATACGTGCTACACGCTCCACCCATCTCATTCTTTTCGATCTGATCAGCCCAACAACGCTTGGTGATAAGAACAAACCATGCAGTTCCTCGCTGTGAAATTTCTTCCAACTTCCTGTTACATCCTCCGTGTTAGGCAGAAACGTTTCCCCAGCACCCTCTCCTCGAACACCCGCAGCCTCTGTTCCTCCCTTAATCTGGCAGTCACATTTTCACACCCCTCTAAAATTACAGGCAAAAGTATAATGGTGTGCATTTCCCTGTTTATATATTTGGCTAGCAAAGGGAAGACAGGTTCTGCACCGACTGGTAGCAGGCGCTCCCTGAGTCCACCATGCTCTTAATTTATTCCTGCGCGCCATCTTATTTTGCTCATGTCTTTCTAAAACCCTTGAAATTTGCCACATTTTCAATTGATTTATTAGCCATTTTTATGCTACGATTTTGCCCAGCTCTCTCTTCAAAAGGTCAGCTATAAAGAGAAAAAGTGGCAGAACGAAAAAAGAGAGAGAAAAAATAGGTAAAGAACGACGGTAAACGGAAAAAGAAAGGAGAAGTTAGGAATAAATACAACATTTTGAGAAGGAATAAAGGGAAGAATGAAGTGTAGGAAATTAAGCGGAGCTGAGGAAGGAATATTTACCGTCTGGCTGTTTGTCACACTTGGCTTATTTTTGAATGCTGTGTAAAGTATATGACCCTGCACAGTCCCAACACTGTGTTCATGCTGTGCCTGACACAAGTGCTGTGTAAAGTATATGACCCTGCACAGTCCCAGCACTGTGTTCATGCTGTGCCTGACACAAGTGCTGTGTAAATTATATGACCCTGCACAGTCCCAGCACTGTGTTTATGCTGTGCCTGACACAAGTGCTGTGTAAAGTGTATGACCCTGCACAGTCCCAGCACTGTGTTCATGCTGTGCCTGACACAAGTGCTGTGTAAATTATATGACCCTGCACAGCCCCAGCACTGTGTTCATGCTGTGCCTGACACAAGGCAGCAGTCAAAGAGCCACGACGTCTGCATGAAACAAGGAGCAAGTGAGTGCAGCCTGTTCCGTCCGCTGCTAAAGCTCGCCTCGCTGCTGATGTGGTTTTAATTTTCAATTTCGTGTTTGTACAATTTCACGTATCATCAGCAGCAGCCTGAGGCCTGCACCCCCACGCACTGTGAGACTTGTTTCGGTATCAAATGGCTGTTCCGTGGGCTACATGGTGTATATCCTTTTGTGTCTTATTCACCCCCTAACGAAACAATAATAATAATAATAATAATAATAATATATTTATTTATTTACATATTTCGAAATAAATTGTTTGTGTATTAATTCCTTAATGGAATACACAATTAATAAAAGAAAAGTAATATTATTTTAAGCGAGTTGTAATTTTAGTTTGTTAGTGCATTGGCTGTTATTGAAGAATATGCAGATAGCAATGAAATTCGGCGACTGTCCTTTTGTTTCGATCCTTTGAAGACTCACATATTTCTATACGACGCGTAACGAGTCAATTCCCAGTGTGCAGTAAGCACGCTGTGCTTCTGATGAAAAGAACAGATCTCAAACAAGTCACACACAGAAGTCACTCTTTGCCCTGAGCCTTGCGCGTAACACATCAGTGCACTGTGCGGACAAACAGCAGCGCCGTTCGTATTAAACGCACCGGCATTTAAGGGCATCACTCAGCTATAAATAGTTAACTGAACACGACGCCTGCTTGGATCTCACATGTTTAACAGCAGACAATGAGAACATTACAAATGTTTTGCTACTCATTTCCGTGCGTACGATCAGTATAGCAAAACACAGCCTTATTTACTTATTTATTTATATATTTATTTATTTATTTATTTATCTGTTTTGTTCAGTTTCTCCCCGACATGTTTCGGCAGGTAAATACGCCATCATCAAAGGCGCTATATCAAATTACACAAGATGTGCGTGAAATATAGTGTGAATACAAAATGTTAAAATGTTAAGACCTGTAAAATGTTAAAATCTTCATTTGAGTTACTCCGCCGACGTGTTCCAGTAAAGTGCCACTAGACACATCCGACCTGACACCTGGGATGTCCCACATACAAACCTTGGAATTACATGAAATAGGGGCGCCAGGCCAAAAACAGCACCACAGCAGCAAAACAAGCACAATAAATGTGCAGCGACATTCTATAGAAGATTTTAACACTTTGTATTCACACTATATTTCAAGCACGTCTTGTGTAATTTGATATAGCGCCTTTGATAATGGCATAGTTACTTGCCGAAACATGTCGGGGAGAAACTGAACAAAACAGATAAACAATAATAATGCGCATAAGTTGGCTGTGTTGTGTAACAGTACAAATGTTGGTCTGCGTGCAGACACAGTGTTTATGCAACCCAGCACCGACTCCCCACTTAAACTTGCCACATCCTGCAACAGGTCAGCCACTGAGTGTTATGCGGCCCTCACGCTGACCGTAGCCCATCACGGCGTCGAATATAGCCGTCGTGTTTACAGGATTCATGTCTTTCTCCCCCCCCCTCCCCCATACAGACCCTAAGACAGCAGCTGCAGGCCTACCTGGATGGTGCCTAACGCACAGTGTGCGTGTCAGCAGAGGTGTGTCGCTGAAGTAAGGTGCAATTCGCGAAGTGTACCGCATGAAATTGTTGCTGAACGTGCGAAACCTTTTGATGGCGGTTGAATTCCACGCAAAATGCTTAACACGTGTTTCGATTAAACTCACATGCTTCCCACCGAAGTTTTCAAAACCTTTCGTTTGGCTCCTTACGACCAAGCCGTGGCCTAGCATAATAAATGACAACGTGTCCGATGAAAGCACGTGGGTTAATGCACAGTACTGGTGCAGCTAGATGCAGTGTTGGCTGGCGACTCCCTGTGTCGGTATTACAGTCGGCTGCTTTGTCCTCATGTTACACAGATACTTCAGAATATGACGGGTAAAGAGACAAGCAGAAAGGGCTAACAGACAGGAAATTGTTATATCGGGGGGGGAGGAAGAAAGGGTTGTCGAGTTTTGGATGTTCCAAAAGAGGGCCCTCTTCTTCTTCTTTTCTTCTTCTTCGTAGTCTTATTCTTTTTCTTCCTCGTCGTCGTCGTCGTCTTCTTCTTCTTCTTCTTCTCCTCCTTCTTCTTTTCTTCTTCTTCTTTTTCTTCTTCTTCGTCTTCTTTCTCCTTCTTCTTTTCTTCTTCTTTTTCTTCTTCTTCTTCTTCTTTCTCCTTCTTTTCTTCTTCTTCTTTTTCTTCTTCTTCTTCTTCTTTCTCCTTCTTCTTTTCTTCTTCTTCTTTCTCCTTCTTCTTTTCTTCTTCTTCTTTTTCTTCTTCTTCTTCTTTCTCCTTCTTCTTTTTTCTTCTTCTTCTTCTTCTTCTTCTTCTTCTTCTTCTTCTTCTGGCGTAAACAGTTTGGAGACGAGGACAAGCGAAAGGAAACTGTGTATTTTGTGGTTAAGGAAATGAACAATTTTTCACTGTAATGTTTATTACACACTTCGACCGAAATTTTGCCTAATTCCTAATCTTTCCCTATCTTATAAATGTCCCGAAGATGACCTTAATGATATTTGTCGAAGAATTTCTTCATGAACCTCGTCACGACCTCCCACCCCCCCCCCCCCCCCCCCCCACTATACCCGCTCGCATCTCCCCAGCACCATTGGGAATTTGTGGTAACAGATTCTGGTCCGCCTTTGATTCTTCGCCGTTCACTGCAGCCTGAAAGCGTCAGCCTGACCTTAGCAGATGCACAGCGCTGTGACACCAAACGCTCTAATGTTTTGTCCCCACACGCCGAGCACCTCAGCACACTGCTGCAGGACGTACTGGAAGGAAAATATGATACGAACAGAAACATTGCCCTTACAAATGACACCTTCCTCTTTCCGAATCAGCCTGTCTCTATGCCCAGTAAACGCATCCGGTACGAGTGATAAATTTAATGAAAAACGTGTCAGCAGTGGACAGCAGCAGACGAGGGACCGCAACCGTTCTTAGATCCAGTCTGTCGGTACAGAAACACAGCTACAAGTTACGGCAGTAGGACTCAAACAGCCTGAGTGTGGGGCAGGTTTTCTGAACCGGCTACAGAGGGTGTATATAAACATTCAGGGAAGGGAATGACGGGCAGGCTCTGTTGGCTTTCGGTCTTACTGTTGGAAGGAAGGAAGCTGCACTGTGCAAGGAACTGGAGACTTTACGGCATGTGGAGGGGTAAGGACTGGGACAGGCTGTTCATTGCTATGTACAGTAGAACTTTAAAGACCAATATTAACTTGAGCTGTATATAAATATCCAGTCCGTACCGCGCAGTAAACACACTCCTTCTCGGTTATAAAAACCAGTCAGTTAATGCTGTATAGGGAAATAATCGCTGTTTGTTCTGAGATCCACACAAAACACATAAACACACTGTGTGGGCAGAACGTAGAATTTGTGAATGTTAAACCTGGCGGTATATATATATAAATATTCAGTTCGTACCGCGCAGCAAACAGACTCCGTCTCGGTTATAAAAACCCGTCAGTTAATGCTGTATAGGGAAATAATCGCTGTTTGTTCTGAGATCCACACAAAACACATAAACACAGTGTGTGGGCAGAACGTAGAATTTGTGAATGTTAAACCTGGCGGTATATATATAAATATTCAGTCCGTACCGCGCAGTAAACACACTCCGTCTCGGTTATAAAAACCAGCCAGTTAATGCTGTATAGGGAAATAATCGCTGTTTGTTCTGAGATCCACACAAAACACATAAATACACTGTGTGGGCAGAACGTAGAATTTGTGAATGTTAAACCTGGCGGTACATATAGTAACTACGGGGCTTTGGAGGCTTAAGACATCGCCTTTCACTAAATTTTATTGTCTGTCATAGAGCAGCCTACAGGCTATTTGTCCTTCACTTTAAATGCTGTCTCAGACTACACATTAGGGCGTCAATAGTGCAATAACTGGTGAATAATCAATCAAAGACAACTTTGAAGGAAAAGGTGTCGGCTTTATCGAGTTACCATCCTGGAAGTTTCCTGTAAGGACTGAGGAATACCACGGATATTGCAATTCAGATTAGTTGGTGTGTTGGTTCATATTGACACTGGACTGCCCTACATACAGACCTATCGCTATGGAAGTGTGATCCGTGGTACGTTATACAGGGTGCGCGCTGTAAATCAAGATAAGTAAGAAAAGAGAACTTCACATTTCGACAGAAGTCTTCAGTTAACAATGTAACATCGATATGTTACAGTGCTTTTCTACACAGTGCTCCCTGCTTCGCCTGCTCGTCCTTCTGGTGAGAGTATTATGGGGGCAAACGTGAATACAAGCACTGACGGCATGCCACTTAGAAGGGAAAAGTGAATGCACAGCACTGACGGCATGCCACTCAGAAGGGAAACGTGAATACACAGCACTGACGGCATGCCACTCAGAAAGGAAACGTGAATACACAGCACTGACGGCATGCCACTCAGAAGGGAAACGTGAATACAAGCACTGACGACATGCCACTCAGAAGGGAAACGTGAATACACAGCACTGACAGCACGCTGCTTACAAGGCAAACTTGCAGTGCTCTGTGAGAAGCACTGTACCATATGAATTTGGAAGTATTTGTACTGCAATAGCATTCAACTGGGCCAAATTTCCGGATACTGGGAGCAAATTCGTTTCAAAATAAATTCCGCTCTATTAAGAAGTCAAACACTTTCCAAATGCGCAACTCAATTTTATTGTTTGTATCGTGATGTAGATACGATAAGTACATTCAGCATTTTTATAGGGAAATTTGAAGCAGAAGGTGACGTGTGAAACTTGGATAGGGATGGAGAGACCTCGTTGTTTGTGCGGATGTCGCAGAAACAACTGCGTTGAGAGACAGTTTTGTATTTATATTGCCTTGGCTGCAAGTGGAAGACACTGTTTGCAAATCACTGACACACTCTCCATTAATTTAATCTCAACTCAAAGAGACGTGCTTCAGCTTGTTTAGCCCAGTAACTGCTGCCTAATCACGTGGTTTCAACTTACTTACTTTTGCATGATTGACACGTTTCTTGTTTACCTGGGCATGTCAAGTAATTTGCCTCGCACTTTATCAACGTGTAATTCATTTCTTTATCTAATTATTTGTTCAATTACGACATAAGTACTGCTTTCAGCCAATTTAAAGTGCGACTGAGTCGGCAACTGTTTTCACACGATCACTGTGCAGTGTTAACTCTGCACAGTGAAACCTGTCCAGTACTTTTAAGGCATCTAAATTGTCCGTAATTTGTACGCAGTAACTGAGACTGACCCGACGCTGCGGTGTGCACTGCAGTCTGTGGGACGAGTTTCATCTCGATTTGTAGTGGTTCACTGAACAGCGTGCCTTGAAATGTGAGGAAATCAAATTTTTATACTTTTCTCTTATTTGCGACTTATCATTAAAATTTTTTTGAATAATGGAGGACGTAGACGTGTTTAAAGTTTCTTACAAACTTTGTCGCAAACACTTGTTGATACACAGAAGGCCTTGCTCAGATATATGCAAGTGAGGAGCAAGTGAATCCAAACGGATCAGAAATCGGAAAAGTCATTTATTCGCCACCCAAAGCACAGAGTTCGTGTGATTTAATGTGTTCCATGTCCGTGGGCCCGGACCGCAGACAGTTCACGCCTCCAAAAACAACGCAGTACACAGTCAACAGCACATTCTCACTCAACTGTAAAGTGCAACCTTAGTGTAACGATAACAAAAAGTTCTTCCTGAAGATGACCCAGCAGGGTCGAAACATGTAGGAGTGTGTTACATTTGATGATAAAACTCTCTTTGTGCATTTTTTGGTGATTAGTGTTTTTAGTTCGTGTGATATTTGACACACTGACAAACCAATATATTCCGATTTTAACCATGAATCATCTTCGGAAGTGTTGGGTGCAAAAACCTGTTTACATATTACTAATCAATCACACCACACTAGAACACATTTTCACTGTCTTTTTTTTCGTACATAGTCAGAGGTATGCGGAGCCCAGTGGCCGCACCCTCTAAGGCGTGGGTTTTCGGCCCTTCGCTTGCTAGGATTGCG
Organism: Coptotermes formosanus; assembly: GCA_013340265.1. Classification (NCBI taxonomy): domain Eukaryota; kingdom Metazoa; phylum Arthropoda; class Insecta; order Blattodea; family Rhinotermitidae; genus Coptotermes; species Coptotermes formosanus. Next base: position 20,634 of record BLKM01000543.1, on the reverse strand, counting down.
GGTTCGAATTCCTTTGGGGGCATGGAAGTCTGGTTCTTGTGAGTGCTGTGTGTTGTCAGGTAGAGGTCTCTACGTCGGGCTGATCCCCCGTCCAGAGGAGTCCTAGCGAGTGTTGTGTGTGTCAGTGTAATCGTGCAGCCTCGATAATGAGGAGACCCTGGCCCACTGGGGGGGGGTTGCGCCATGGGAAAAGAAAACACCATAAAGTTGTGCCCTAACTACATAATTAAGTGGTACCCACACCTCTGCCATTACGTTACTGATACTCTATGCTACACGCAGTATTACCCAGCACCTTTACTTATGTTTTGGGGTAATATTTTTGGCCTTCCGAGGATGTGTGTTCCGGACACCAGCAGCGACGCAAGCAGATCCCGTTTCTAATTTTCATACCTGCTGGACACACTGGCCGTCGCACATAGAGAAGGCCGAAACGTCAGTAAATACTACCAACATGTGCCGCGTAACCTCCCAGAAGAGCGAAGACCTCAGTTTTCATAGTTGCCTTAACTGCCTGCTTATCAACTGGAACAGTTTTCATAGTTGCCTGTAACTGCCTGCTTATCAACTGGAACAGTTTTCATGATCCCTCTATTGTGTGATCCGTACGATTCACACTACAAACACCAATTGTACACTAACAGTGTGTTGTACGTTTTGTGTGATTTACACTGTAAAAACCACTTTTACGCTAACAGTGTACGGTAGGTTTTGTACGGTTTACCCTATAAAGACCAATTACCCCCAGCGACACTAACTTCTTCGCCTGTGTTCAGACGTCCCAGCCCGTTGTGCTCCGTGCGATATCGATGCTGAATTTCCCAGCCAAACACAGCACCTCTCTTTATTAATGTTATCTCTACAAAGCTACATGTTTCGGAGCGTGAAGGCTATCATGAGGCACACACACGCACTTTTCTTTTACAAACTTTGTACGTACGCCTGATGAGGGCCGTTACGAGCCGAAACACGTAGCCTTGTAGAGATAGTGTTAACAGAGGGAGGTGCTGTGTTCGGCTGAGCAGTTCAACGCGACGTTTAAAGCAGCCCGAGCCGTGCACGTGCCAGTCTAACGTGTATTATTTTTAACCAACTCGTACACTAAAACACACTGTATCAGGTTCCATACAATTCCCGACATGTTTCGCTGTAGGCTGCACCATCTTCAGGGCAGACGGTATTATAACACTTTGAAACCACTGAAGAAAATCAGTTTTTGTGCAAAACTGATTTTCTTCAGTGGTTTCAAAGTGTTATAACGCAGTTTCCCCTGAAGATGGTGCAACCCACGCCGAAACATGTCGCGAATTGTGTGGAACCTGATACAGTGTGTTTTAGTGTACGAGTTGGTTAAAAATAATACAAATCAGCACTGGTATTCTCCACCTTTGTAATGTGGAGGCGGTGTGTTTTTGTGGAGCTGAAGTACAGTTTCTAAATTATAGTCAGATAAATTATGTTCCTGGAGTGTTTTAAATATGTCAGAATTCAAACAAGTGTTATAAAATGTCTTGCGGTTTACTGCGCTGTGCGGGTCTGCGTACGTGACACCGAGTTAGTTCTGTTAGTTCTGTGTTCCACAATTCGGTTTAAGCTTTCTGTACTCCAGAACTAAGAACAGCTCTTTAAATTGCTATCACATAAGCAAGCCTTAAATAATTCTTGCAGCGTTTATTGCGTCAAGTCACTAAGTACACTGTGCCCTCCTACCGTCTACTGTCACTGTACTTCCCTCCCATAACACCCCGCGCGGCTTCAAAATTCCCGCGACTTTACAAGCAACAGCCTTTCACACGTTTGTCAATAATTTCACTTTACAGACGGACGCTTTACGATACTTATCACTGCGCCATCAAGAGCGTCACTTAGTTACACGTTCGTTAGTTTGTGGTCACGCGTGAATCTTTTATTTTAACCCTTTAAAGCCTAGCGGTAACTTTATGTACCGCCAGGTTTAACATTAAAAAATCCCACGTGGTGCCCACATTGCGTTTATGTGTTTTGTACGGATCTCAGAACAAACAGCAACTTTTGCCTTATAAAACATTAAGAGATTGGTTTTTATAACCGAAGTGGAGAGTGTTTACAGCGCGGTATGCGCTGAGTCCTTATATAAAACAGATATGCTTCGTCTTTAAAGGGTTAAAAAATTCTACGTGGTGCCCACATTGCGTTTATGTGTTTTGTACGGATCTCAGAACAAACAGCAACTTTTGCCTTATAAAACATTAAGAGACTGGTTTTTAGAACCGAAGTGGAGAGTGTTTACAGCGCGGTATGTGCTGAGTCCTTATATAAAACAGATATGCTTCGTCTTTAAAGGGTTAAATTAGAAGCGTAAAATGTGAAACGTACAAACACTGAAATGTAAAAGCAATCTTGCAGTTCGATTTATGACATCTGGCACGGTGTGCCGATTTAGCAGTGCCATTTCTAGCACTTAATGCGCAACAGTAACAACAACAACAACAACAACAACAACAACAAAAACAACAACAACAACCGGTAACAGTAGCGGCCACGCCGGACAATCAACTGGAAAGCTTTCTTCCCGATAGAAGTACGCTGCAATTTTCCACTCGCCCATCTTCTCTTGTCTATCCATTCTCTGCCCCTGTTCCTTTCTTGTCCTCTCACTTTAAGTGGAGTTAGTTTAGTCTCTTTCACCAGTTACGTACAATAATTGTACCAGACAGGGCACAGGCGCGCCCCTGTACCTTACTTCGCTTTCTGACACGTCTAAATGCGGACATGAGACACTCACAGTGTGTAAGTCTGACCCCTCGACACTTGGGTCTGATAAGACAAAACGATCCCGCACCTGCAGCAGCGTGTACACAGATCACAGCGTAGCGTACAGAGGTCAGAGTTCGTGACTCGCCTCCCCTTTAGTCAGGTTCACTCGTCTGTCTTGGGTAACAAAATTGGATTTGATTGGGTGGGGGAAGTCAAGGTGAACAATGGAGCTTGCAATTTTGAGAGAAGGAATAATTGGGAAGAAGAAAAGTAGAGTAGGGGTGAAATAATGTGGAGAAGGAAAACAAGTGAAAATATAGGAGAAAAAAGATTCAAAGCGAAGTGAATAAGAATGAGAAACGTACTGAGAAGGACATGGAAGACTCTGGAAATAAGAGGATGGGGGAAGAGAGGTAACAGGCGAATGGAACGAAAGGAAAACTGATGACAAATGAGCGGAAACAGGAGAATAAAGAAAAGACGAGAATAAGGGGGCAAATAAAAAGGATCAGAGAAGAAACTGGCAGATAAAGAGAATTTACAACTAGATATGGCTTAACAAACAGTAAAACGTCCAACACTGCATGCACCAGTACCGGCGCAGTGGCGTACCCATAGTGCGGCACATTCAGTGCGGCATCCCGACTGACTGCACAGTGTACAGTCCGTGGCACACACCACAGCACACTACGAATCAGAGCAAAACCTCGACACGCCACTGAGCGCATGAGCGAGAGGGCCGCCTTTACTTTCACTTTCGTCCACGTTTCGAAGTCACTCAGAAACCAAGGTCTGGACTAACTATACGCACGCGGTGTGACTTCACTCACAAAAAACGCCGCATCTTTGGCGTGGTTCAGCAGGTTTATGTCTTTGGTAACAGCGGGAAACAGCGTGTGGCCCTCAGTCCAAGGGGGTATTCAGACATGGTAGGCAGCACTTTTCCTCTGGCTGTTTGCGCAAGCGGCCCTTAGCGCTTTCGCAGTTGTTCCTAAGGCCCGTTGGTCTGGAGGAAGGGGTGGAGACGCCGATCCAGCCAAAAGGACAAAAATTTGTATATTTGTGTCTCGTGCAGCTATGGCTACCGGCTGCACGGTTATCCCCAGGCAGCACTGCCGCAACTTTCACTCGCTTTTGTCTGTAATGAACAACTACTCACTGTCAGCAAACTGCAGGCTAAACGTGAGTTACAGTTTTATACATCCTCCATGTTGTTGTTGTTGTTGTTGTTGTTGTTGTTGTTGTTGTTGTTGTTGTTGTTGTTGTTGTTGTTGTTGTTGTTGTTCGTGTTTGTCGTTGTAGTTGTTGTTGCTGCTGCTGCTGCTACTGCTGTTGTTGTCGTTGTTGTAAACAATAAAGGACCTTAAGAAGACTTACACAATTTTCCAAGATACATTTCCATATATAATTCAAGACCCACTCTCATGTTCCGATGTTCTCGCAATAACTTCAGTTGTTAGGCTGTCCGCCAAGTTGTCATTGTCGGAATGAAACCAAAGTGTCTGGAGCGACCAACAGCGGCATAAGGCTGATGCCCAATTTACTGACAAAAACCAGCATTTTTTTCTCAGTTTGAAATGGGCACAAGCATAGAGAAGGCGCGGTGTTCGCCTAAGCATATATTCCTCGCTTCAGGTGGGAAAGTGGGTTAGGAGATAAGATTAAACGCACTGTGTGACAGAAGCGAGCTCTAAGATCTGCAAGATGATGTGCGATCGAGTGCATCAATATGAGACCCAGTTATCGACGTCCGTAACGAAGTGCCGGCAGCTGATATCGGACACAGTTTGAGGTGAAATCTACGTGCAGTGTTCTCCCTTCACGACACTCCCTTCTGTAGCAAATTACAGACTGCAGGGCCGACAGAGTGCGCATGTATTGGCTGCTGTACAGTCCGCAAAAACAGGAGGTCTGCTGCCTGTAGACAGGAGCACATCGGCATTCTGCATTACTGTACGTACCTACAGCCAGGTTTAACATTCACAAATTCTACGTTCTGCCCACACAATGTGTTTATGTGTTTTGTGTGGATCTCACAACAAACAGCGATTATTTCCCTATACAGCATTAACTGACTGGTTTTTATAACCGAGATGGAGTGCGTTTACTGCGCGGTACGGCCTGGGTTTTTATATATGTACCGCCAGGTTTAACATTCACAAATTCTACGTTCTGCCCACACAGTGTGTTTATGTGTTTTGTGTGGATCTCAGAACAAACAGCGATTATTTCCCTATACAGCATTAACTGACTGGTTTTTATAACCGAGACGGACTGTGTTTACTGCGCGGTACGGACTGGGTATTTAAATAAAATGCAGCTTAGCTTTGTCGCTGCAGTTTTAAAACAAAACAAAAACTGTAGAGACTGCGACCAAGTTGTTGCTGTTTTCATATCACTGTGTCTCTGCTGATTCTAAACAATGGCACAAATTGTGACATTTTAACTTTTAACATCAGCCTTAAGTGAAAAGTGTTTTATTGATTCCAAGTTCCTAGCTTTAGGTGGCAGCACAAGCGCACGCTAGTATGAGAGAAAAAGTGACTTAACGTTCCTTAGGGAGGATCATGACGGCGTTTTTACTTATGAAAACACCACGGAAATTTTTTTATTATCAAAAAGGCACGAGATAATCACAGTATCGCTTTTATTTCAAAATCCGGTAAAGGATTTTGTATTTAGAGGCGTTAATGCTGATGTATAAAGCTACGTCCCACAAAATGGCACAACCACGGGAAATTCTCTAACACAGTGACTTAATCTCTTTATGAATTGGTGGAGCGGGGGAGGAAGAGCGGGTTGGGGGTGCACAGGATCCTCTGAGCGCATGTTTACAGGGCAATAACCAATCATGAACTGGGGGATCTCGTGTACTGAAGGGGTGGGAGAACGGTTCGAAGTATAGGAGGGGAGGTAAAATATTTCGGATGCAGCTCCATCCCTTCAAACAAGGGATGGTGAGAAGGATAAATCAATAAATCTGGGCAGGATGGAAAGGGATGAGCAGAGCTGAAAGAATCTGGACGTACGTAAAGGGAAAGTTGGTAGGACGAATGCGTCATGGGTCAGGTAACGGACTGCTGTGGTAGAACCGGGGAGACACAAACAGTTTACAGAGCAACTGCCTGTTCAAAGTAGCCGTGCATTCTCAGATTTAGAACTGAACACTGTGCAGTTAGCACTGGCTTTGACGTGTTTAACACCTCTCTTTATGAGCCTTCAGTTTCACTGCCACGTAATCTGGCAGTGGTCACCGCTCTTACCTTGTTGTACATTTAAGTTCCATCGTTTCGTTTCTAGTCCTTCGCTCTTTTACCTACTTGTTCACAGTAGGTGTCGAGGTTGTTTATTTTCACTTGGTCACACTCAGACACACACCACAGTCGGTAGGACGCCTCTGGACGAGGGATCAGCCCGTCGCAGAGACCTCTACCTGACAACACAAACACTGTACAAGAGACAAACATCCATACCACCGGTGGGATTCGAACCCACGATCCCAGCAAGCGCTCGGCAGCAGACCCACGCCTTAGACCGCGCGGCCACTGGGACCGGCTTAGGTTTCAGTGTATAGAGATACAGTAACTGCCCGCGTAACGTGGCCTTCCACTTGCGCCTCAGTCGCACAAGCAGCAGTCTCTATGCTCGACATGCAGTGCAACCAGCAGATTTCAATGTACCCCCCCCCCCCACCTTGAACAGCTTCCCTTCACAACCCTTTGGGGCAGAAGCACAGAACTGAGTACACTTAAGGACACAGCGCCAATTCATTCCTCCCAATAATGTCACATTTGCTGAAGTCTCGGACTTAGGTAGCCCCTCGTTACGTCGTCTTAATAGATCGGACTAGTTTGCCTGTATTTTTATTATACACTTTGCGAAAATACTAGCAAAATGTTTACAAATGTAACGCGAATACCCGGATTATTCCTTTCCGAATTGACGTCCCTTTTATATACAAGCATCCACCGTCAGGGGAAACCCGGAACAAACATACTGAGGCAGTGGCATTTGGTCACACACACACACACGCACACACGCACATGCACGCACACACGCATATACACGCACACACGCACGCACACACACGCATACACGCACACACGCACGCACATACACACACATACACGCACACACGCACACGCGTGTGCAGGGAACAGTGCCCCAGTACAGTGCACACCTTTCAGTGCGCTCTCTGTGACTGCACGCACGCACAACTCAGTTTTGACGACGTTCCGCATCGTAAGGTTCTGTCCAGCCTTCAAGGGTAGCAGCAAATATGTTGTAGATGCAGTGACGGACACCCAACAAGGGGTGGTCCCCCTAGTTTGGGGTTTCAGGGAAGAAATCAGAACATTTCGCTCTAATGTCAAGATATTACTAAACATAGCACAGGGCGTCGCACTGGGAAACCAGGAGATGGGAGGAAAATTCTGAAACGCACCTTAGACAAAGGGGGTGGGACAACGTGCACTAGATGAATATGAGTCAGTGCAGGGAAGCGTGACGGGCTGTTGTGAACACGGTAACGAACACTCAGCTTGCATAAAATGCGCGTAATTTATTAACTAGCAGAGGAATTGAGATCTTCGCTCTTCTGGGATGTTACGCAGAGTTGTGTAACCTCCCAGAAGGGCGCAGATGTCATTAACATCGCGGCAGAAGTCTGAAATCAAAGCTGAGGAACTGTCAGCTTCTCAAGAATAAATGTGCCAAAATGGAGTGGGGTCCTGTACAACATTTACTGTGTCGTGTCACAGCGGTGTCAGGCGTCGCTACTTGCAGGTTGTTGGCACCGATATTACTGTTCAAATGTCCAAAAAAAACCCATATACCTAACAATGTTTATGGCAGAGAAATGTGTAGTGCGATGTGATGTGATAAGCAAATAAACAGTCAGCAACGTGGGTTTGAAATAGCTACTGTGACAGACACCAACTCCGAGTACGCTGAGTAGGAAAATCGCCTAAAAAGCCTCACAGCCCTTCGCTTCGTCTCTTTCCCACTGCAGAATCTAACACAGTGTAACCCCGCACTTGCTGCAGCCCACCTCTCCCGTTCTGTATACTTAAACACGCTCTTAGCAGTTCATGCTCTCTCCGCGCGGTAGCAGCACACGTCCACTTCACTGCACGCGCTCTCGTGCTAACAATACCACCGTCAATTGTCTTCAATGAAAAGACAAATTATTGAATAGAGAGCTGGAGAAAGGGCTGAATGTTGGCCGAGCAAAGAAGGAAACATTCAAGTTTGGAATCTGCGTGAAAGGAGAACAAAAGGGAAGGCAGGAAGTGAAGGGTTTGGCAACGAACAGTTTCCACATGTCCACAGATGTTCGCACGTGGAGTGACTCAGTGTCGACTCTAAGTGCGGGGCACTCCACATCTGTCGTTTAACGCACAAAACTAACGTCACATAAGGACCAAAAAAATTTTGGAGCCCCTAAAAGCAAATTTGATGCTGTGCAAGACCTCAAGACACAAGTGGGAGTGGAGGTATAGCTCCACTCATTCATAACTTTCTCTGTAGTTGGAGGTTGAGCCCTCAGGTTCAAAGTACGGCCACTCCAGTATCGAAGTGACAGAAGGGTCAGCTGACACTGCAGCAATTCGAGACTGCCTGGAGAAAATCTAAATCTGTTTCTGTGCCGGGAATTAAATTAACATTTTTTGGATACACAGCTGGTAGCCCAGGCACTATGCCAGCTGAGCTATTCCCGCTCTGTACTTGAAAGGACATGTGTAATAGATTGTGGGTGTCAAGGCTATGCTAGAATAAGGGTACAGTGTGGTTGGTGCTTATGTAGTGTGCCAACTGCCTCGTGATTACCGAAATTTTGGGGGAAAACATTGTCTCCTCTCTCAAGATATCGGCCCCTTCCTCCAACCGTATCAAGATGTTACGCTGACTGTAGCACGTGCTACATACTGCAGCAAAATGGCGCTCTTTGCTGCTCAGCAAAGTTCTTGCGTCTCGTCTAAATAACGTGAATGGCGTCTTATGGTGGTTTAATGGTGCTGAAAAATTAACTGTCCAACATCAATACGAAATGTCCAATATCAATATAAAAAACCCAACATCAATATAAAATGTCCAACATAAATATGAAGTGCCCAACCTCAATTGAAATGTTGAATCTCAGTACAAAGTGTCCAACATCAACGTGAAATCCTCAGCATCAATATGAAATGTCCAACAACATTGCAAACTTGCTAACAAGGCCAGCTGAGTCAAACGTAACGAATCAGCCGTTATGACAATGACAGCATTCGAAGCCCCTTCTCCCTCTGGAAATTAGATTAACCCTCCAGAGCCCAGCGGTTACTGTATGTACCGCCAGGTTTAACATTCACAAATTCTACGTTCTGCCCACACAGTGTGTTTATGTGTTTTGTGTGGATCTCAGAACAAACAGCGATTATTTCCCTATACAGCATTAACTGACTGGTTTTTATAACCGAGACGGAGTGTGTTTACTGCGCGGTACGGACTGAATATTTATATATATACCGCCAGGTTTAAC
>BLKM01000542.1:14647-57075 GCA_013340265.1 Coptotermes formosanus | reverse complement strand
GTGAGGTAATGCCGGTAATTTGTATTCGCGCCCGTTCCACCCATGTCGTATCGAACATTCGTCCGTCTGTTCCCTGTATGCTAGCCACATTAGCTCCTTCCCTATCTGTGGTGTATTGTTGGTATACCCACCCGTGGGAATGAGTCCTACTTTGTCAGGTTTTAGGAACCGTTCACGGACAGCTTGTTGCAGGCCGAAGCTATAGTTATGGCCTCCAAGGAAACCTCAATGTTGCCTATTTCTAGAAAATTCTATCATAAGATCCAGCACGCATTCTCAGGATGGTGACGTCATCCTGGAAATATGTTCCAACACTTGTCCTTTATCAAAGATGCTGCCCTTCTGACCCTCGTAACAAGGAAGGAACTCCTCTTGCTCAGAGTGCGGCATTGCGTAAAAACCGTAAAAGATAATCTTTTATAGCTCTCACGTATCTCAGATTCTCGACCATGTTAAAGTAAAGAGGGTACCATGATTTACGTGACGTGAGACCAAATGCGTCGGGCAGTTTGCGTAGAGGAAACGGAAGATCATTTAGGCTATCAAGGAACGTGATATATTTCACCTTCATGCACATGATATTTACGTCAATCACAATGAACTCCGTTTGCCACTTGAGAAATATAGACCTGTTAACGATGAAATGTAAATCCAGCGCTTTTGCATTGTGCGCTATCGCGACCACACTCTTGGCCGACGTGCAAGGTTGACACAGATAAGCCAAAATATCCCTCACGGGATCATCCCAAAACGAATGCATCCTTTTTCCACATCGTGCGCAGTTTAGGATAGCGTCGGTCTGATTACGGCACTGGGCGCAAAACTCTTGTATGCAGACCAAATTCGCAAAGTGTCGTGTGGCTGTTTGCGTGAATCTAGTGTCCTGTGTGGTTTCGAAGTCGTAAAATACGTACAGTACATTATGACTCCAACGCGGTTTATTCTGCAAGGTGCCATGTAACAAAAGTGACCTATCTCCCTGTTACGCTCACAGTTCTTGCAATAGGATTTATTACATTCATGTTTTTAATCTGTCGCCGTTGCGCCACACGATGCACAAAATCTTTTGCTTCCGCACACTGTTAGCTTTGTTCCTGTCGGCCTGTTTATTTTATGGTTATTACAACACGCTCTTCTTCGGAAATGTCTGTTATTCTCGTCACATGGAATTCGGCGATCTGCGTCGGGAACATATGGTCACTATATGAAACATCGCACTTACGTGTCACACGGTGTTTACACCACTTATTGCACCCGTTACAGATGTAAAGCTTTGCCATAGCTCCTCTAAGATTAGTTATGACATGGAAATTTCTATTTACGTCAGAGTAAAGAAGATTTATTTGCGTGTTTGAACCACCTTGGCCGTCAAACATAATGTCACAATTTAGAACAGTGTACACCACAAACATATATTCGGGAGAATGATCCTGAAATTTTGTGAGTTCCGGTTTCCCCCACCATTCCTTAGTTCGATGCCTGTTTCACGAACAAAGCGTTGACAGCCGGATGGATTTTCAATCCACGACTATATGAATTGTAATTCGGATCATTTCTTATTTTCTCTATGGCTACAACAAAGCGCATGCGCGAGAAAATTTTCAGCGACCTTCACTTCAATTATGCTCCTTTAAGATGGACCATTACGGATACTAGGCGACCTTTCGTTTTAACACGACCAAACCCCACAGGAATTCTAACGAAATGCACGGTGATGACCAATGTATCTAGTGCATTAAATCGCGCATTACATTGGATTTCCTTCTTGAACACTGTCCACACAACTTCTCCAGATAACGGATCCTTGCTTCGGAAACTAATGCCTATAGGTTTGTCATTCTGGTTTACTTGGTTATGAATATTAATGCCTACCATACCGGAATCGGTACAGTTCCGTAAAGCAAATTCAAACAGTTCGGCCATACTTTCTTGAAGGTGGGTTATAAGATCGTCATCATCAGGAGGGGCGGAAAGATGCACCGTAACCTGTGTTCCCATAGCGTTGAAACGTGTGTACTGTGTGGTAATTTCGCCCTGTACCGAAAATCGTTGGGACATTGTTTTCTGAAAACGAGATGGTGTAAATATGTGTCGTGTGACATACGTTGGTTTTTAGTGGTCTTTCAAACTTTTACTCACCTCGTGGGTTTCACGAACAAAGGGTATATCCACAGTATCATTCTGTTAACGGCGAATACGATATTAATGGTTTCCTTCCATGTGCAGTCACTCTATATATGACGTACATAAATGTATGGTAATCAGTTTTGTATTTTTGCTGATACAGCCTTTATGCGCTATATAAAGGACGTCAGCTCTCTACGAACATACCAAAGGCAAGGTGATGGTACCGTTGGCAACAGATACATCAGCGGACGCATCAGACGAAGCCAAGTAAAACTCACAGCTCATCAGAATTTCAGTGATTCGGGAATCTAAACCAAGGTATGCGAACACTTTTATGTTGCTGATTAATAAAATCGGCAGGTTATTAGCAATTAGTCCTATATCAAAGGATCAATTCAAACTTCTGTTTTACAAATGACGGCCTTCGAGGTGCGGTTTAACGCTCTCGCCTGAACGTTTCATTCACACCAAATATCTTTTTTATAATAGATCCATGGGAGTTTTATTAACTTCTCACGAAACGCAGTGCGATGGCCCGCGAATCGTTCTTCATGCAGATATGGGTAAGTGGGCGAAGGGACGCATTTTTGTCCAGAAGCCCTTACCCAAACGTTTACCTTGGACGATTTGTGGGTAATCAATTCGGGAGAGGTGCCATAAAACCCGTTTGTTGGGCACCATCCCCAATACCTGGACAATTGCCATTTTGAAATAAAAAGAGCGGCATAACAAACTGAATGTACATTCATTGTGAACGTTAAAGACAAAGGATCGGGTACAGCGCCTTAAGTGCTCCATAAATGACCCTTTCCCGTCCTACGAATCGACATGTACTTAGAAATGGGTGGTTCCACTTTCCAATATATTTTCAGGTGGATCTACGGGGCAAGTTTGCTGAGGTCGAGGCATGTCACTACATGTCTGTCAGCTCATAGCAAACAGATCACAAATACTCCATCATATGAGGTGAACATATAGGAACAAGGTACGGACCCTCCATTGTGCTGAGTCTTTTGGATTCACCCGTCAAAATAATTTCCCGAAAATATTTTATTCTTTTTTACCGACCAGGACGTTGAAAAGTCTAAATCTTCCTCAGTGAAATTAAGTCCAATATACAAGGGCACATGAGGAGACACAAAGGCGTTCAAAGAGGCGATCGAAATAACAGACCTATTGTTTTCTCTTCCTTTTTTTAATAATAACTAAGTGGCTTTGCAACAATTGCGCCTTTTGGTTTTCAGCAATCATGCAAGTTAACGAAAAGTCGTTCAGCGGTTCAAAAATATGAAATTCACTTGGCCCGTCACGTCCGTGCGATTGCAGGCAACGCCACTTACTTTCCCCGGTTCGACACCACCTACAATCCCTTCCCCACTGAAACGTATCTCCTTTTTTGACAGCTGTTCAGCACCGCCTTTGCTTTTTATAACGGGATCCTTTCTGTACTTTTCGGCTGGTATTTTCAATTCTTTCCCTACCAAACTCCACGGCGTCACCTCCCTGACAAAATACCCCTAGCCTAGAGGAAACACTACCAAACTCCAAAGCGTGATCTACCCCAACCCCACACACATATTCCTCATCTCCACATTTCCGAAAAAGCACNCATATAACCCTTTCACTACTGTCAACATATCCCTGTTCATGTCTCCAATTAAGAACAAGAAAACTAATTTACTTTCAATATGATAAATCAACGTAGAAACGTTCTATTGCTTTCATAATATCCTACAAGTACTGAAATAAGGAGAAAACCCGAAACACAATACATTTTTATTAAAAAAATGATGTGTTTAAAGAGCTTATATAGTGCATAATGCAGGCTTCTTTGAGTGCATTTTAGTACAACAGCATAAAACTCTAACAAAAGGAATTGGTAAGGAATAATTTCCTTTGCACTAATAAAATTTAAAAATGATTTAAACAGTCACTTCGTTCATCTGACAATGTCCCTTTAGTTTTGAAATAATTAGTCTATAAAAGCAAATACTGTTTTTATAATAAACAATAGCCTTGTTCATGATATTATTTTTGGTATATTAACATAAGTGGGGCATAATGAATCTCTCTACGTCATTCAAGACCGGAAGATTCTTGGCTAGGAAAGCGGCTATTTAATTTTGGAGAATGGATTCTCCCTGCAGGTAGTCAGTGGAGTATTCTAGTCCCTGAAAATATAGTAAGTCCTTAATAACCAGACAAGTTGGCTATTATATTCCATATTATTTTGATATTTGTCATCCCCTTTGGCTTGTATGATATCTAATGGGTTTAGGTCCGTCTCACAACCAACAAATTAATTATTAAGGTTAAAAGTTTCATTGTTAAGAAACTTACATGCGACCGGGTTCTGCACTAAAGTGCCATCATCAGGCCTTGCCTTATTCCAAGTAACACAAATTATTCAAGTTAAGAATAGTTGTTAAAATATATATGCAAGCTAATTGTTTTTCAGAGAAGGCCTTCTCTTTACAATAGATGTTAAAATTTTATTCATTGGTAAATATATTGAGTTAAATATTAAGTTTTTGATTTAGTGTATTTAATGAAGAAATTTTGAAAAAAGATTTAAAGAACACTTAAGGCATTCAAATACAACCCTCAAAATTCAAAATTTGCCCAACATGTTACAGAATCCGGCCCCAGCTTCGGGAAAAACAACAGACATCCTACAAATTAAATTCATAGGTAGAAAGAGTAAATTCCTATATACAATGGAGAAATATTATATATACCAAGAAACAAAAAATAATAATCAAATAAATGATAAAAACACTGTCTAATGTAACAAAATATTTGGAACTAAACTTGAAAGCCAGCTAATCTAGAACGGCACCCATATATAAACACTCAAAAAGCCTACACCAAATAATCAATACCTACCTTACCACGTGACAAAACCCAACAGTATATATAGGTCAGTACTATATTAGACACAGCCAGTCTGCCTCACAACATACCAACAAAATTAACCCCACAACACCAGCTACCACCACATCAATAGACCGGAAAAATAAGACGTCAACAAAGCAGAAATTCACACCGCTGAAGACGAAAAAGGATCCATAAACAAATAGCCACCACCTCACACTTCATCTTAAGACAAGACAACGAAATAAATAAACAACAAAAGAATAAATCAGGAATCGCGTAAAATCAACGCGACCTAAGAATCGAACCTACTAAAATACAGCATAACAACCTGGAGGAAAATAACCTGAATACCAAGTCCTATGACTAAAGAAGAATAAAAGACAGAACTTCAAAAATAACTAAGAACGAAAACAAAAATACTCAACCACACACCATACCATCAAATAACCACAAAATATCGTCAATCTGCAACGACCTATCCACCTCCGACAAAGAACTACAAGACACCATAATAACAACCAATTACAGCAAGAAAACTCCGGTAAAAACTGGTGGAGAATCAGACAACGCAAACATTCCTCACCCAAAGAGAATAACAGGACATCAAAGAAGCAGGAGCACCAGAAAGTAACCACAATATCTCCATAGACAAGAAGGGACCAAAAACAAGTTCTTCACAACATCCGCAAAGCAGAAAACCAACATATTCGGACGCGTGAGTAAAGTACTTGGAAAACAAAAATTACAAATATCACAATACTCTTGGAAAATACACTAAATCCCAAACTTAATATTAACTCAATCTATTTACCAATGAAAAAAATTTTAACATCTATTGTAAAGAGAAGGCCTTCTCTAAAAAACAATTAGCTTGCATATATGTTTTTAACAACTATTGTTAACTTGAATAATTTGTGTTACTTGGAATAAGGCAAGGCCTGATGATGGCACCTTAGTGCAGAAACCGGTCACATGTAAGTTTTTTAAAATCGAAAATTTTATCCTTAATAAATAATTTGTTGGCTGTGAGACGGACGTATACTCATTAGACAGTGTCTTCCAATTTGTCATTCGCAGCCTTCTTCCTTAGCATGTGGCCAAATACTCGTACACACTACGAGCGCAGACAGAATTTGGATCCTTTTTAGTAAAATTCAAGGAGATTAGGTGAATTTTGCTATAAACTTTGAATATTTTAGGTGTTACCATAAAATATTATTTTCACTTTTAAGAAATTTGACAGAAATTTTGTGATTGAATTCTAAAATTAACACATCTGCTGGTAACTGAGTTATATAAAATATTAAAAACACGGAAAAATATTTCGTAGTAAAGGACTGGCATTGGAATACTGATATGATAGAAGAGGGCACAAAGAAAAATAATCACCAGAAACATAAGTAGTGTATACAGATTTTAATGAACTAAAAATATACACTGCCGATCCCAGTAGCCGTGCGGTCTGAATTCTAGGTCGGCGGCCCTCAATTGCTGGTATCGCGGTTTCAATTCCTGCTGAGGGCACGCATGTTCGTCTCATATGTTTGTTTTGTGTTGTGCAGGTAGCGGCCTCTGCGACAAGCTGATCATTCGTTCATAAAAGTCCTACCGACTGTGTGTGTTTAGCAGTGTGTGAATTAGGAACCTCTACCAAAAATGCGGCATGGTCCCGATTAGGGGTGCTACGGCACATAAAGAAACATATCCCTCTCTATTGAAACCTGTGTAAGGTAAATGAATCTCATGTGTATAGGTGGTCCATATTTGTTTGTTAAAAATGTGTCATTTCCTGAAAGTACCTCGCCTTCTCATTCTTAGTCTACTACGAAACTCCACATAAAACATACAAAATTACAGCAGAATGTTTAGAGCCAGTTAGTTCAGTCCGCGCCGTTATTACGTTAAGAGCTGGACGAGTTGAAAATCTTCGTTTCATTACCTGCAGGGACGAAGATTTCTCTCTTCTCCAGTTCTTCTAATTCAGTTCTGAGGCCCACTAAATCCCCTATTAAATAGGCACTTGGGCTCGTACCCCGGCGGTAAAGTAGCCGGGTCACTCACCGCCATAGAGTGCCTAAGATTAAGGAAGTTTGGCGATATGCTTGTACAAGAAATCCAAAGTTCATCTTTGCTGTCATGCCAAATCTTGAATTTCGCAGTACAACACTGGCAGTAAAAATTTAATTGTGAAATTTTCTGTATATGACACACGCAGTGAATATCATAGAACATGCAAAGTGACAAAGGAACAAATACGTGGCAGAAATATTAAACATAACGTGAACATTGTAATAAGAAGTATGCTGGTGTCCGTAGAACTGGGAAGTATAGGGATACACTTTTACGTATTTACCGTGGAATGCCAGCAACACGTAGGGGCAAGGTACACCTCATGTACGCAGTTACTGTGGAAACCTCACGGCCCGAGCAGGGAAGACACCCATTTACTTAGTTACATTTGAAACCTCGCAACTCGTGGGGAAAAGCAACACTTCATGTACGCAGCTACTCTGGAAACTAAGCGATCCGGGCTGGCAAGGCACAAACATTTAAACAGTTACCGTGGAAACCTTAAGAATGTGTATGCCCGTGTGTTATAAGTTTTTAGTGATGCCAAAAGATAGTGTGAAAAACTGAATAATGTGTATAAATGTATATATATTATACTGTCGTATTAGTGCAGGCAAAATTTTACGTAGCTATAGTGGCAACACAAATTAGTCTTGTCTGTTACATATCTTCCGCCCCTCCGTCAGACTAAATTCTAAGTCTTGTCTTTCCTGCCATTTGGTGGCAGTCCATGAAACTTCAACGTGGGAGTGTGACAGAGACTGATAGCGTTACGGTGTATATAAGATGGGCTTACTGCTTGCTGAGGGCAAAACGTTGAAGCATTTGAGGGAAAAGCCACAACATAAAACCCCATACACTGATTTAAGTTTCTTGTGGAGAAGAAATCTGCAGCCAAAACTACGGACGCAACGCAACCTTAAGGCTTCTTGTGAAACCGCATGATAGACTCTCATTTTATTATTATTATTATTGTCATTTTCCTGGTATTTTAGCACCGATGGAATGAGATTGACTGGGGAAGACCGAAATACTTCGGGAAACCCTGTCCCAGTTCCACTTTGTGCACCACAAATCGCACGTGGACTGACCCGGGATCGAACACGGGCCTGCTGCTTAGAAGGCGGGCGACTTACTGCCTGAGCAATGGCACGAACTTAAATCATAAGTTACATCAAAGAAATAATTGTTTATGAATATTTCTTTGCTATTTTAAATTTTTATGATTAAACATTTAAAAACTGATATTACGCTGAATTATATATCGCAGGCTAAGGTCGTACCGCGCTGTAAACACTGTCCGTCTGGGTTTTAAAAATCGAACAGTTAATGCTGTATAGGAAATTAATCGTCTTTTGTTCTGAGATCCATACAAAACACGTAAATAAAGCTGAAATATATTACAGGCTTACTCCGCACCGCGCAGTAAACACACCCCAACAGGGTTTCAAATTCAGTCATTTAATGCTCTATGGGGAAAGAATCGCGGTTTATTCCGAGATACATACAAAACATGTAAATAAAGCTGAATCATATTAGAGGCTCAGATCGTGCCGCGCAGAAAACAGTTCTCTGTATTTATGTCTCCTGACATCTAGTGGCGGTCTGTGACACTCGAACATTCTCATAGTTGTCCTGCAATGTGGCAGCGCCCCATGGAACTCCAAGCGTGACATACCTTCGCATTACTGAATTTTTATATACAAAACATGTGAGCATTAGTCATGATATTTTAGAATGTGTGCGTCAATTGCTGCAGCATTTTCACACTGAAATGCCATAATATGTTCAGTTATACATGATGAGAGCTTTGAGCATATTATAATAGAATGAGTGCATCAACTGCTACAGTATTTTGACACTGAAATGCTACAGTATATGCAGTTATACAGCATGGGATCATTAAGCATGTTATATTGGAATGAGTGCATCAAATGCTGCAGTACTTGGACACTGAATTGCTCATATTTTTATGTTACATGTAGCTGTATGTGAATCACAGCATATAACTGCTGTTGCATTCCAATATTACCACATTTAAAGCACTGGAATTTCGTGGTGGTGTTGTATTACCTTCATTCACGTTTGATTCCATATAAATATCATTTTCCTTAACAGGAATAATAACGTAAGACCCAAAATGTCCACTGTTACCACATTCAAAATTTGATTACATTCGCAAGCGTTTACATAAGCCTGTTTATTTGCGTTTCCTGACATCTATTGGACATCTATGGAACTCCTTCTCATAGTTCTGTTTCCTGCTATCTGGTGGCGAGCCATGGAACTCCATGCCAGACGAAGCAAATGTTACTGAAATATATATTAGATGTAACAGATGACCTTGTAGGTATAAAATCACTAGGGTTAGAAATGAGTTGTCTCCAAATCCTATATATATATGTATGATATTCAGCTCGTGTTACAGGTCGTAATAAATGTAAACAGGTTTAGAAGGAGAAATTCAACCAGACCCGTCATGTACATTCAATATCACACACGTACAGCCGAGATTTGTGCGGAGATCATCGGATTTCATTTACAATAATTAAATATTTGTATCTTTGTATTGCTTTTTCAAAATAAAGGTACATGTATAAAAATGTTAGGGTGAATCGAATGTCACACAAGCAGACATTTTAGCTCGAATCTCTTTGAACCCTCCGATGCTGTTTCTATTGACCTACGTCACAGCTTTAATTTCAGATGGATATTTAGGCAATACGGACATAAAGCGCTGTTCCAATTTACGGTAAAAATCTGCATAGGAGGGGATACATTTTCGTGGATCAATATAAACAATTAGGCATGCGTTTCTAAGAATTTCTCGAAATACTCTATGTGTGTAAGAATAAATGTTGAAAACACCGACGCTAGTATACAATATTCCATTAACTTCAGATCACACGTTCTTGAGCATATATTTTTCCGATCAGTACAATATCCTTTGAAATTTCAGTATAAAACTCTAAAATATAAATCCTAGTGTAAACAAACTCTTTCAACGTGCTACAGTTTCGTCTACAAAAATTAAAAACCCTTATCAAACATATAATAATAACTTCGGACACTACAAACTCACAAATAACACGCACAATGAATGAAAAAGTAACCAAAACAATATTAAATAGTTTAACAAAATTTTGCCCTTATTTAAAGCTAAAGGTTTCGGCCTAAATATCGACCATCATCAGGCTAAAAAACCGAAGAATGAAAAGACAGTTAAGAGACGAGTTATACATAACATAATCAGGTACACAAATATACAAATATGATAAAATTATATACAAACACACCAATACGGTTATATGTTTGATAAAATCTTAGTAAAAATATTTACTTATGGAGCCGACATATTTCTGTGCATGCGGCACAATCATCAGGTGTAAAGCCGAAAATATGAAACACTGATTTTTGAACCCCTTGGGGGTTCGGTTGGTTGCTTGTTGTAGTGTTATTGTTGGGAATTCATGATTGAACAGTCCACTATACTAACCTTGGTGTCCGAGAGAGTTTTACTTATGTAATCTTTGGTATTGATTATGTGGTTCTATTTCATCTTTGTAGTTTAGGTTCTTTGAATAAAGACAGGTTGGTAGACCTGTCAGAGTTGGTGAACCTGTCAAGAAAGTGAGCAAGGTGTTTTATTTACTTTCCCGCACGACAGTTACCACTTGAAAGCCGAACACTTGAATAGAAGACACATCAAGCTTTGAAAGTCCCGATGAAAATGGTACAAAACACAGTCGTAACTAAAATGATGGGAATAAAATCCAGAATACTGCATTGTAGTGCTCGGATTGGATGCTGGCCACCATTAAAACTTTGTAAGTTGCTGGTCCATTGATAAAGCCGTGGAGTTTTGTTTGTAGAATGCATCAGTGCCACAATACGGCCAAGCGTGGCGTCGTCCGTAAAGATATCGATGGTTGAGTGCAGGAGGCTTTGTAATGACTTCTCGGATCTATAACAAAATATTTTTTACTAAGTTTTCAACAAACGTGTGCACGTGTTGGTGTGTTCGTTTATAATTTTACTGATTACGTTCTCGGTATGGACAACATAAAAATATGATGATATTTCGTATATTGCACATTTACGTGCCTTTCCATGATTGTAATTTTCAGCCTGACGAAGCCCGATATCTATACCGAAACGTATAGATTTAAGTAAACACACGGTTGTGTTAGACTACGTAATATTGTTTTGAATATTTTCTGAAGACACAACGGGATGAGTTCTATTAATTTAGAATAAAAAGGTGCTATTTTTTGATATCTTGTTGTCCTATTCGCCACTATTTCCAACTTTTACACTAACAAACACGCATAACTAGAGAACAGGGACCCTTACCTTCATACCACGCGTAACGAAAACATTTTTATTACAGAAATTAAGGGTATAATACGCTGATAATAACTCTGCTGACTGAGGTATCACACAGAAAATCGATTCCCATTACCAAAATGATATTTTGCATAACATCACACAGCCGGTTTCTGGAAATAAACGACTATTAAAATTTGTCTCAACTCTACTTGATTATGAACTTCGTTGTAATGTATTAGGGATATTTTGTTCGCATGGCTATACAGAAATAACATTGGCCATATATGAGGGTCGCACCACGGTGTTGCTGAAAATTAAATTCTTCTTGGATGTGAGGCATAGTTGGGCGAGTAGATCCCGATATTTTGAAGGATCATAGTATCTTCGGAACTTTGATTCACTGAACGGAAAGCCTTACTTACCAAAAGACTTGACCCTGCAACATATATTGGACTTGTGATGTAGTTTCTCTATACCGGAATACACTTTAGCACTGTTGTTCTGAAATATGGCAATGCATATTTGTATTAAAGTACAGGATGTCCCTTGCTCTGTCTGTGATGTATGTTACCGTACTGTGACGGGTATCAGACAGACAGACATGCAGTGACTCTAAACCTCAACAAAGAGCAAAGCCAGGTAAATGTGATATCGGGTTGCAACATGATATTGATTCATTTTATTCATATTTAAAACGGCAGGATGTACCGTCACGCTGGCCACAAAACACATGAGCGTGGGAAACTCGCAGGGTTACCAACACCACACAAGTGTCTGGCTGTCCTGAATGACGTAATACGTACAAGTATTTTCATTGGGGAAAGAAAGGTTGTTGAGAATTTACTGCGTTACAAGTAATAACCACATAAAATCACTGAGGTCTAAAGTACTTGGAAACGAAATGTTTACGGAGATGAGTATTTACCGTCTCGTGGATTTTGATAACGTAGTCACAGTTTTTGTGGATCTGTTGGTAGGAAACCGTAATACCATTAAGCGCGTTCGCAAATTTGCAGAAAGAGATTAACTTCGTTATACCTGTGAGTGTCTGTACATCTGCAAGGAACAACTCGATTCCCTACAGTGAGGTTTCGTGAAATTCTATACTGGGATTTTAATAAAATCTGGTGTTAAAAGTACGGCAAAAAGTCTATAAACCGTACGTGATTATTTATGTATCTTTATGTGACTGGTCTTTACAATGGAGGCGGACTATTTTTCTTGTGCCGAAAACTGGGGCTGGAGAAACGGTTGATGATCTAAAAAAGCAATTGGGAATGGCTGTGTTCTCAGTGGGGTACGAACTAAGACCGATGAAAAAGCTGATGATCTCAATATAACCATCGAATATAACCGAATAGAAAGCTGTTTGCTAAGGAACGGAGCAAACTTGCAGGAATAAAACAAAGTGAAAACACTACAAGGATTTGACTTGTTGGCATTTGCTAACTTGTTCTGCCTAGTTGCATACTGTTGTAGTTACCGTCAAAATGTTCACTTATATTTGTATCATCATGACTTTTAATCACAACCATTTAGGACATCTGTCCATATTTCGTAAACATTTATCTTCCACTGTTTCAAATTCAATCAAGATTTTATTTTCATCGTACTTTCAGGGATACCTAACACATTGTCAAAGAATTTCATACAATTCCAACTGTTTCTTACTTACCATTTTGACGTTCCTTTCGTCGTCCTAAATTTGCCATAATTCTAAAATATATGAGGTCCATTACTCACATCAGAGCGAACTTCAAAAGAAATGTCACTACTACAGCTCCACTTAAAATGGGCAAGTGGTAAAGTAATTGTATTGAAACCCACTTGTCCCTACACTTGTGTTAGTCCATTTACACATGTCACACCTTCACGCTGTACAGACTGATCCACTGATTGCCTTATCAAGTAAAGGGTCTATTAGGACTTCCAGCTTCGTCTTAAAAAAATAGTCTGCTACTCCTTACAATTTATCACTTACCAAATAATATAAACTATATTTTCTTCTTCTAACTAAAGGAGTGATGGGTACAAGGAGGCTTCAGTGTTTATTGAATTTAAAAAAAATTACCTTGGCACACTTCTGGGCCTTCTTTCGCTCTTTTCCTTTCTTATATTATCAGTATGCCAATATTGGTAGTCAACTGATCTTCATTTATAGGAGGAAAATTAACGTTGCCTCTGTCTACACAACGGTGACATTTAGGGGGCGGTAGAAGTGAAGATCCATTCATCTTTAACCTCGGCCCTAAACGACCGCAGTATTCCTGGGGGAAAGAACTCCCGTACCTAACGAATAGGAAGCTAGTTTAAAAACAGGGCGGATCTAGTTATTTCGGAGAAGAAAGAAGTTTCTTTCCTGTAGGTGATAAAATCTGTCGATAATGAGTGTTTCAGAAATGAGCATAAAATCTTATACACAAAGAAATGAATTTCTGTCGCTACAAGATATATTTCCTTCCAGCGAATATTAATTAGCAAATCCCACATAATCAGTCTCGCAAGCCGATATGAATGCATGCATTCAATTGTAAGAACAAGCAAAAATTTCGTCAAATTCGCTATCGTTCCCTTTCCGCAAATACAAATGGCAAAATGAATTTCTACCTTCATCAGGTTGCCTTCATTTTTCCCCCCTTATCTCACTGCAGACTCATTAAATCAAGGAGCTACTATAGTGCTCGGAACATAACAAGCCCGCAGCAACGCAGTCAAGAGAGCGAAGGCATAAACTTTTCTGCAAAGTAGCAAAATAAATTTTTATCCTTGTACTAATGCTTTGGAGGAACCAGATTCTCTTTCTGTTTAATCTTCCACTCTGAAGATGTAAGATAATAATTATACAGCATGTAATAAAATTTTTCAGTAATTCCACCTAGTATATCTGCAATAAATTTGAGTAAAGTTTCCTTCGTCTGGCGTGGGAATTCCATGGATCGCCAAAAAATGGCAGGAGACAAAACTAAGAGAAAGGAATTCCATTGATATCCACTAGATGTCAGGAGACACAAATAAACAGGCCTACGAAAACGCTTTCTAGTATAATCACAAACTTTGATTGTGTTAATAGTGGACATTTACGCTTTTACAATATTTATGCTCTTACGATGAATGATATGTATATGGAATCAATGGTGAATGACGGTAATACAGCACCACCACGAAATTCCAATGTTTTAAATGTGGTAATATTGGACTGCAACGGCAGTTATAAGATGTGATTCATATACAGCTGCACGTAACATAACACTACAATGTTTCAGTGTTACAATACGGCAGCAATTGATGCACTCATTCCAATATGACATGCCTAATGATCCCATGCTATATAACTACACATACTGTAGCATTTCAGTGTGAAAATACTGCAGCGATTCATGTACTCACTCTAATAAAATATGTGTAATGCTGTCATGCTATCTATATAAAAATTCAGTAATGCAAAGGTATATGACACTTGGTGTTCCAAGGGCCCGCTGCCAGATGGTACGAAAACTATGAGAATATTCGGCTTTCAGAGACCGCCACTAGATATCAGGAGATGTAAATGCAGAGAACTGCGTTTTCTGCGCAGTACGATCTGAGCCTGTAATATGATTCAGCTTAATTTGCGTGTTTTGTATGTATTTCAGAATTAACCGGGATTCTTTCCCCATACAGCATTAAATGATTCAATTTAAACCCTGTCGGTGTTTGTTTACTGTGAGTACGGACTGAGTCTGTATTATAATTCAGTTTAATTACGTGTTTTGTACGGATCTCGGAACAAAAAACGATTGCTTTCCTATGCAGCATTAACTGATCGATTTTTAAAACCGAGACGGAGAGTGTTTACTGCCCGGTACTACCTTAGCCTTAATATATAATTTATCTTAATCTGTCTTTAAATGGTTAATCACAAAGGTGAAAAATAGCAAAGAAATATTCATAAACAATGTTCCTTTTGGTGTAACATATGATTTAAGGTCGTGCCATTAGTGAGGCATTTATTCGCCCCTCGGAAAGTGGAGGCCCGTGTTCGATCCCAGGTCAGAGTACGTGAGATTTGTGGTGGACAAAGTGGCACTGGCACAGAGTGTCCCCGAGTATTTCCGTCTTACCCAGTCAATATCATTCCGTAGGTGCTCAATTACCAAGAAAATTACACTAATAATAATAATAATAATAATAATAATAATAATAATAACTTTCATCATGAGAATGCACAAGAAGCCTTAAATTTGCGTTGCGTCTATAGCTTCTGCTGCCATGTCCATCTCTACGAAAAACTTAAATCATGGTATGGGGNCTTCTCCACAAAAAACTTAAATCATGGTATGGGGTTTTATGTTGTGTCTTTTCCTTCAAATGCTTCAACGTTTTGCCCTCAGCAAGCAGTAAGCCCACCTTATATACACATTAAGGCTTTCAGTGTCTGTCACACTCCCACATTGAAGTTTCATGGACTGCTACCAAATGACAGGAGAAAACAAGACATAGAATTTAGTTGTACGGACGCGCGGATGATACGTAACAGACACGAATAATTGGGGTTGCCACTTTAACGGCGTAAAGGTTCGCCGGGCACTAATAATACAGTATAATATATATACGTACTCATTATTCGGTTTTTCATGATAACTGCTGGCAACACTACCATATTGTAATACACAGGCATATACATTCTTCAGGAGTCCACGTTAAGTATTTGAATGTGCGTGCGTTGCCTGCCCGGATGGCGGGCTTTCAACAGTATCTGCGTACATGAAATATTCATTCACGCCACAACTCGCGAGGTTTCGAATATAACTAATTAAATGGATGTGTCTTCCCTGCTGGGGCCGTGGGGTTTGCATAGTAACTGTGTACATGAAGTGTGTTTGCCCCCACGGGTTGCTGGGATTTCTCGGTATATACGTAAATTTGTATCCCTCCACTGCCCGGGCCGCAGGGCAGCAGCATACTAGTTACAAAGATTATTTTACAATATAAGTTCTTATAATGTAAGACCCTAGCATGTGCGCCATGATTACAACTGGAATCATAACCTAAACCTCCTTCCTGCTTCAGATTTCATCAAAACGTTGCACGCAATGATGTCCAATCAAATTATTCTCCTGATAACTAGCATCTTTATGAGGGATCTATTCTCTTGAAACGGTCCAACAGATCACAGATTATAGCATTACACACGCCAGCAATTTTTGCGTTGTTCACCGAAGTAAGGAAATACGGCCGCCTTAATGATGCATGTGGAAGACGACGGGGTTTGCTAGGAGAAGATAATAAACTTTAATGTTCCCGAAGACACTTACACATTAGCTGCTACTCAAAGGGGTGTTCGAGAACAGACTTCTGAAGACAGTCTTTAACTCTCAGAGGAAGGCAGTAAACGGAGACTGAAGAAAACTGCATAATGAAGAGCTTCGTGACATGTATTCTTCCTTATATATTACTAGAGTGATCAAACTGAGAATTCCGTGGGCGGGGCATGCGAATCGTATGGAAAAGGGGCGCAACACTTATAGGAATTTGGTGAGAAAACCTGAAAGAAAGAGAAGTGAGTAGTGAGAAGTGAATCTACATGGAAGACGCACGGGTAAGTGGGAAGATAATACTAAAGCGGTGGATCTTACAGAAATAGCACGTTATATTGCGGACTTAATTTAGCTGCCGGCCTACAACAGTGGGAGCAGCGGCTAGCTACTTCAAACATAATAATAAATATTCGGTTTCCATAAATTTCGGAAGATTTCTTAGCTAACTGAGCCACTCTTAAGAGGAACACTTCTCCATGGAGTAATATCTCAGTTTCAACCTTCTTTTATGACATTATATCTACTGTATGACTCCCGAATAATAATGGTTATTTGCGTTAGCCCGGAGTGCGTGGCCGCAGTCTTACAGAGTGTACCAAAACTCTCCCATAATCAAGTTCAATTAC
This sequence comes from Coptotermes formosanus, assembly GCA_013340265.1. Taxonomy (NCBI): domain Eukaryota; kingdom Metazoa; phylum Arthropoda; class Insecta; order Blattodea; family Rhinotermitidae; genus Coptotermes; species Coptotermes formosanus. The sequence continues at coordinate 39,749 of BLKM01000542.1, read as the reverse complement.
GTCCGCACGTAAAAGTACCAATATTTATAGTAAAATCAAATATAATTTTCAATCAAAAAAGTTTATTGCATTAATAAATATTGGTATACTCACTGGCTTCATGTTCCATTGCATGCCAAAACACCCTCAGGTTTTAAACATCAAATATGTGAATGTAAACATCGAAGTGTGTTTCATAACCAGTGGCAATTATTTGCTATGATTTAAAGTAACGAAACTGTGAAATTAAACACAGCTAACTCTGATAGATTTTGGGATGAAAAATATTCTTATTTTTTAAAAATTACACTTCTACGTTTCCGTTCAGTCTCCATCTACTGTATAGAACTCTTGCGTCACGAGAAAATAACACACCGGCGACAGCACAGCCATGTTAAAACTATCGATATAAGGCAGTGACGTCACAATCACCAGTTATGATTACGCTAACGCTTGGCATCTATACACATTGCACGTCTGTAATTAACAGAACATTTCATTCCCTTGTTTCCGAATTATATTTTACAATGTTATTTGTGTAATATTTCATTGAAATATGAAAGCGATGACAGCAAGTTCGAAGCTTTTGCTGCGATTGACATTTGGTGCTTTATTGAGTAAGCGTCACTGAAATATCAAATGTTAATGATAACAGGTTAGAATACTTCGATCAGATCGACACTTGGCCTTTCAAATTCTCATAAATCAGAGAAATTTCTGTGTCCATCTGCGTCCAACAGCTATGACTTTGATTTCTTTTGTTTTATTAAGAATAAAAGTCATTTTTGACGCGTAAACACACTTGTTTATAGCAAACAGGTTGGGGATCTTTCTTATTTCAGTGCAGTTTGTTTTAATCAAACTTCTGACACTGAGCATTTGTATTAGTATAACAAAATATTCGAACACCAGTAACTTTGAAACACTCATACATGCGCTTGTGAAAGTTGTCGCTGTTTGGAATGACTGACAAGACAGAAAAATCACCTACATTGTGCGTTGTGAATGGCAAGATAAGAAAGCCCTCTTTCAGTAGCGCCATATGAAGATACTACACAAATTTTCAATACGTGGATGAAGGACGGCACGAACGTATTCCCCTCGTATATCGTGGTATTGCCGTTACAGACCTTTGATATAGAGCGCTGGCCTTCAAAGACACTACGACATCCTGTGCTGGTATTTGTGATATTGGCTTTCGATATTGATGAAAGCCGTGATTGGAGTCCGATACAGAGAAATTATACCCTAATTAAACCCACAGGGTATTAATTAACATTTTAAAGGTCGGCGGTTTTTACATCCAATCACCAGGTTTAACATTAGAAATTCTGTATCTTTCCAAAAGATTGTACTTATGGGTCTCGAACGATTCTAACAATACACACAGATCTTTCTTCCTTAAGCAGCATTAATATGTGGGTCGCTGTAATAGTGATGACTCGTTTTCTACGATTTACTCTACAAATTGTCAAAAGTATGGAGGACGTGTACCTGTCTGTTGAAGACACACGGAACAAGTTTTCCTACAAAGGACTCTGCTAATGTTCAAATTCCTTTCGCCAGATGTGTAGACTTATAAATTTTCTGCCGTTGACGAGAAGAAAGGACGAACAGTAATGTAGTAATACACACAAAATCCTAACTCGGCCTCTTTGATAACAAACCTGTATTTCGTTTCATCCCACACCCGTCGAAGCATGCCCTGCTCAGCTGTCATTACAGCATTCCGAATTCTGTTCTTAAGTTCCCTAGAGAGTCTTGAACTTACATGCGGCAAAAGAGTTGCAATATTGGGAACACGGTTTATAGTAAAAAGTGTTCAATATGTGTTCTCAATAGACAACTAAGCCCTCGAAACCGTCCCCTAATGTTTATTCACCCTGTACTTTACATCATCCAATGCGTCCCACTCAGCAGTTTCGAACGGTCTGACTGTGAACATCGGAGCATTAACCAAGGGTAGGTCGTTTAAGACATAAATGATTTGCAAGTGCCGCAAACAAGTTCTCCTCAGGATGCTGTTCTCGGACGGTGTTCATTATGCGAGGCCTGTTCGGTGTAATGTGTCCTGGATGTGAATAATTGGTGCAGTGCATATATACCGGCATCCTTGATAAAATAATTACACCCTCAAATGCTATATAGAGTCTAGTTTACATTTATGCACATTAATCAAGTAATAAATAGGAGTACGTTCCTTTCACTCATCTCCCATTAACTTCCAATAGTCATCTCTCAAACAGTAAAAGCCAATAGCCTTCAATCTTGATCCAGACGTAACAGAATTATCTAAACTTTGCCCTCTCTTACATCATAAACCTGCGAGCTGGGGTGTAATTGTCATGGTGTTTCGTAAAGACTTTCCTTGATGAAGGCGTCCGTTGGTGGGATTAAACTTGTACCTCGAGTGCGCTCAGACTGTACCCCAGACTGTTCAGACCATGTTGCCGAACGTGTTCAGAATGTATCCACTATTTGATTCAGCCTGTATCCTGAGTGTGTTCAAACTGCACAATCGACTGTGTCTACCTCACCAAAATCGGGCCTCTGTGTACTAATTTTACGTTGATGTTGCTTTCTAATTACATACAATTACACTAGTCTGGTGACATCACATTTACATTACCAGAATTTGTCACTGATGTCATAATTGCGACTTAAGCATCATTACTACTTAATTTTCCATTTGGCCTAACTCGCCACTTGTAGCCATCAAAGGCCAGGCAAAGGCTCAGGCGGTTAGTCCCTGTCCCTTACCGCGGAGATCCAGTTTCGGTCACAGACCAGTACCTGTGATATTTGTAGTAGACAAAATGGCAGTGAGACAAAATTTTCTCCGACTTATTCTGGTTATGCTGTCGGTATCATTCTACCAACGCTCCGTAACCATCTTCAGCTGCTGCTCTTAGCAACAAAAATGGACGATGTTTGGGAACATTTAAATTAAGGATTGCTCTTCCGGAACCTGGGGGTACTGGAAATAAAAGTACTTTCACATTTTTAGTATTTAGATGTTTAAAACCGTTCTTAGTAGTTACTGTTCCTTTGCAATTTGAAATGCCTCTTATATCCCACATAGGATATATGTAAACAATCATGGTGGAGACAGACACAGAAACATAAGGAAAATGTATTTTGTCGTGTCACCTGCAGCTTGAAAGAAGTCTGTCTTTTATGCCCATATGGTAAGAGGCTACAGCAACGCTATCTTTAATATTTTGTTTACAGATTTTGCCCAGTTCACCAATGAAAAAGATTCTACGTATTAGCCAGATATTTCTCCACAAAACAAGCCTCCCTACTCACTCCGTTATAACGGCTTCCCACTAGTCTGCTCACCTTCTCATAACATACACACATAAGTGGCGAAGGTAAATTTGTCCTTGTGTTACACTAAGCATCAAGCCATCAACATATATGGGGTTATGGAAGTATAATATCACTTCCACTGATTCACAAACCTGAACAATGGAAGGATCTGACTGGCCACTATCAGGTTCCGGCCGCTTTAAACCTAGAAAAGCAGCATTGGGTACCCACTGTTCCCGAAACTATGTGGCCCCTAGGGTCGGCATGAGTACTGAGAAGGGTAGTTCCTTGATAGCAGGATACGTTTATTTTTGGAAGGGGTACAATTCGTGTAATAAAATAAAATTTCCGTTTCAGGGAGCAGGTATTCCAAATATATTGCCTGTCATAGTGGCAAATTTGTTAATTATACTCATATGGTGAAAAAGAATGCTATATTTGTGCTGAAGGAACTTTTTTGTATATTTATATATTTGTGATTAAGTACAAGACGTCACAATTAAAGCTCCACTGAAGGTTTCTTGTTTCTTTGTAATGTTACGTAGTCTGTACCGACGTTTTGGGTGAACTAGTTTCCTTCTTATAGTCTGAAGATGGACGGAGAGGAAGAAACGGTTCAGAAGTATTATAAAAACAAACACCCAAGGGAAAGAAAGAAGACCAAAGAGAAACAAATAAAGGTGAGCAATAGCAGGAAATGTGATGCAAAGGAAAATTCTGTAAACTTGGCAGTGAAGGAAAGGTGTAGGGAAAGGAAATTAGGAAATGTTGGAGAGCCAGGAGGAGATACATGGAATTGCCTGCAAGCAAACCGCGACATAAATTCCCAGTCGTAATTACACCGCTCCGGCACGGTAACTGGAGAATGTAAGACATTTGTCAGGGGACACACGCGCCATTGACTAGTAGCAAGTGAGCCGGTATCTGTCATATAATTAACACTCACTGTGAATTGAGTCACATTTCCTGCTTTATTTAAAGATTCCTTTTAAACTTGACAGCTTTTACAAGTAAGATTTGTTAAACGCACCATGGTCCGTGCATGTAGCTTGAATAGGAGAAAGGACTAAATATAAAATTTTTATGTCGAAGTTTATTGGGAAACATCAATTTATAAGACGAGAATGGGAGAATAATTTTAGATTTTTACTAGTATGAGAGACTGATGGACGGACTGTAGAGCGTATCTAGCATTTGTGTTATTTGTGATTTAATTACTATTGTCCTCAGGAACTCAGAATAGAGAGCTGGGATTACTAATGACAATGAACTGAAGAGTACGAAAAAAGAAGGGCCTTTCTCTAATTGTTGGTTCATTTGCAGGCCTCACCTCTTCTACCTACTCACAGCAGGTGTCGAGGTTGTTCATTTTCACCTGATCACACTCAGACACACACCACAGTCTGTAGGACTCCTCTGGACGAGGGATCGGCCCGTTGCAGAGACCTCTACCTGACAACACAAACACTCACAAGAGACAAATATTCATGCTCCGGTGGGATTCGAACCCACGATCTAAGCAAGCGCTCGGTCGAAGGCCCATGCCTTAGACCGCGTGACCACTGGGATCGGCCTAATTGTCGGTATTATCCCAAAATTTGCCTGGATTGTCTTAGCAAAACACAAGCCTGAGGTCATTCATTTGCGGAATAAAATTTGAACTTCAGCTTCGGGAATATGCGTAAGTAGTGGCGGTTAATTCCCTTAATGAAAAATCGTTCGTTGTTTTCATAATTATAGCACCACTAACCACCACGCTAATAAATTCTGTGGACAAACTGAAGTGTTTTTAAAACTAAAGCATATATAAATATTACAAACTACGCATAAAGTGATTTCAGGCTTGCGCCGAAATGTTGATGAGAACCACGCTCTTCTGGGTAATTACGCAGCATCGAATGCTCATCCGTTACCGACGTTTCGGGACAACGTATCGGTCAAACCTCCAAGGATCAAGAAGTCCTTGAAGACGGGACCGATACGTTGTCCCGAAATGTCCGTAAATAATTGTCATTCGACGCTGCGTAATAACCCAGATAAGCACAGATCCCTTGATTTAAGTTGTTCATAAAACACAATGCCCATTCACAGGCTATAATCTGAATCACGATGTTACATCTTCATATGTTTCCCTTCCTATCTTTAAGTTACAGAACACGTGACTGACGCGCACGATAGACGTCTATTTTTTACCTGACAGTTTCCCGCCCGATACTGGTACGGCCAGTCTCTGATATTTAGTATCGCGTTGTTTAACAAGCAGTGAAGTTTCTAGACGCGCTGATGCTGGCAGTAGAAGTAACCCAAGGTCGTAAGCTAGGCAGTACGAACTGCTGCATGCGAGAATTCGTCTTAAAATGAATTCGTTTTAAAATAGAAGTTCTTAAATATGTCAAGGGAGGAGATTTATTTGATGCTTGAATAAAAAGGTACATTTCGTTTAACTTTTCATAAAAACCCACCACTCTACCCTACCCTGAGCCACATGAATCCGACTCACATCTAAACAATTTATTTTAAAGCATCATTACTTATTACAGCAATCTATGCCACAAAACTATCATAGTCTTTACTGTGTCCCCACTCCTCGTAAATTACCTTTCCTACCGTAAAGATGAAGGCAACACCTTCCTCCGAAATGTTTGAATTACATATTTTTCAAAACAAGGTGGCACACTCCACAAGACGATTCTCAAAACAGCAATGTGTGTTGTCTTCTTTACCGCATTTTTCTCTGCTGATGTCTTTGAGACATCTGCCATTTCTGTGGACTTTAAAATACTTTACCGACAATGCAGCGTAGCCGAATGTTAGAGGACGTGTAACCAACCTACGCAGTTTACCTATATAGATATATTCAGTTATTTATATTTGAACTTTATAATTATTTCTGTGCAGGTGCTTTGAAATATTCGAAATGAAATACCTGGTTTAAGAAGTGGTCTAATTTATAAAAACAGCTTTCAGCTGAAAATGGAGGAGTGTCACAAAAGTAATTATTCTAAACAGGTGAAAAATTTGACTGAAATCCAGAATCCACCATATCATAATTCATATTTTCAGTATTAGAAAAAGAGTAGTAGGGGACAAGATTTGAGTTTTCTACAAAGGTGATGCTGAAGATTAAGGTTTTTCAGGGATTGGCACTGTGTGTGTAGTAACAAATGTTGAGAAAGACAGTAGTACCTTCGAAATGTCGCGAATTTTACACCCAGCGGCACAGCGTTACATCCCAGAAGAATAAAAACTTCATGATAAACTAACTAACTAACTCCATGGAGCAGAGGCCTTCTTGAGAAGCTAACAGTTTCTCAGCTAGTCAACAAATTCCCCGCATTTTATGGAAACAGAAGGTTCATTACCGCATTCACAAGAGCCCGCCACCTGTCCCTATCCTGAGCCACCTCAATCCAGTTCATGCCCCCACATCCCACTTCCCGAATATCCATCTTAATATTATCCTCCCATCTACGCCTTGGTCTCCCAAGTGGTCGCCTTCCCTCGGGTCTCCCCACCAAAATCCGGTATGCACCTCTCTCCTCCCCCATACGTGCCACATGCCCCGCCCATCTCAGTCTTCTCGATTTGATTACCCGAATAATATTTGGTGATGAGTACAGGTCGTGAAGTTCCTCGTTATGTAGTCTTCTCCAATCCCCCGTCGCCTCGTCCCTCTTAGGCCCAAATATCCTCCTCAGCACCCTATTCTCGAACACCCTCAGTCTTTGTTCCTCCCTCAATGTGAGAGACCAAGTTTCACATCCATACAGAACAACAGGTAAAATTATAGTTCTGTATACCCTAATCTTTGTGTTCTTGGATAGTAACCTGGAAGACAAAAGATTCTGCACCGAATGATAGCAAGCATTCCCCGACTTCAATCTGCTCTTAATTTCTTCATGAATGGAGTTTCGATTCGTTAGGGTTGCTCCCAAATATTTGAATTCTTCCACCCTTTCAAAGGATTTATTATCTATATTTATGTTGTGATTGTGTCGTGCATTCTGATTTCGAGACATGATCATGTACTTAGTTTTCTCAGCATTTACTTCTAGACCAATCTCCTTACTAGCAATCATTAAATCCTCTGCATTTTTCTTTATACTATATATGCTTCCACCCAATATATTAACATCATCAGCATAAACCAGAAACTGATGTGTACCATTCAATTTCAAGCCCTCCTGGTTTGCCTGAACCCTCCTAATGGCATATTCTAAAGCAAAGTTGAAAAGAAATGGCGACAGAGCATCTCCTTGTTTCAAGCCATTCTTAATAGGAAACGTGTCAGACTGATGTTTGCCTACCCGAAATCTGCTACACGTTTCACTTAGACACATTTTTATTAACCTTACTAGCTTCCTGTGGATACCGAACTCAATGAGAATATTATACAAGATCTCCCTCCTAATTGAATCATAGGCTTTCTTGAAGTCTATAAATAGTTGATGCACTGCCTCATTTTATTCCCATTTTTTCTCAAGTATTTGACGAATGCTGAATATATGATCAGTAGTTGACCTGTTACGTCGAAATCCACACTGGTGATCCCCAATAATTTCCTCTGCATATGGAGTTAACCTTGACAAAAGAATGTTGGATAAAATTTTGTATGTAGTCGACAAAAAGGATATGCCTCGATAGTTACTACAATCTGTTTTATCACCCTTCTTATAAATAGGCACAATGACCGACTCCTTCCGCTCCTCGTGCAATTCCTCCTTATTCCAAATACAAATAATAAGTTTATGGATTTCAGACCGAATAATCCTACCCCCTGCTTTAATCAATTCTGCTGGAACTTCATGATAAAAAGTAATTTATTTTCATACCGTATTTAATTGATTACTGTTCATTTAATGGAAATGACAGCATCTCAGATTACCTGTGTACCATGGAATAACAGAAGAAATAATGAAATATTAAGGCAGGGGAAGGATGCAAAAGTGGCCTAATGTTGAGGCACACTTGCAGAATTTGCCTGATTGATCGAGAAAAAACACAACACACCCCAATTCGAAAAGCCAGCCTCTGGGCCTAAAGTTCAACCCCTAACTACTCGTCCCTCTTCCGAACATGGAGCAGAAGTGACCAACACAAATTCGTTACTTCCGGTCAATTTGGTATTACAGACAATTTTACAATATTTATATAGTTAAAATATTATATCAGTTTTAAGAAACTCTAATTACGTTACCGAAAGCGGCATAAATATGTCTATAAAGATCAGGGACACAGAAAATTTCCTTCAGTGGTCAAGTTCGTGTTTGAAAATTGAGGCTCCTGACAATGTTTCTCAGCCATCTTGTGGCAGGTAGCGATGCATCACAGGGGCAAGAAGCAAAGATCCAGGGAGAGATTTAGCCGGGAGCCGTAATCTTGCACGTACGACATATACAGCTGCCTCCTGTAATTGCGACGTGAGGCTGGGAAATAAGTGAACTCGTCATCCGAGCGGCGTGGCTCGGCGCGAGTCTGATGGCGGACACTGCCGACAAGAGCGAAGAGATGGCAAGAACTAAAGAGAAGAAGGAAAAACTAAAGAGAGGAATGGAAAAGAAAGCAAGAAAGAAGACAAAGAAACGGAATAACAGAAGGAATGAATAAAATGAAGACTAATAAACATGGAGAGAGGGGGAAAGTCAAATAAAAAATAAATTGTAGGAAAGTACTAAATGCGTAGGTATTCAACAATATTGGAAACTATAAAAACATTACTTATATGTACGTCGTACAGGAGAGGTAAACCTATTGTATATGGAAGTAAACATTCTCTTACAGTTTCGGATTTGGCTGAATATCTTTAGTATAGCTTCACATTTTATTACTTTTATGTATATAAATTTGTATACATTATTTAGAGTTAATAGTCCTCAAACTTAGAACAACATTTTCAAGAAATTGGCACCATAAGAATGTCGTGACAAGCGCCTGTGCCGAAAAAATGTAGTACTTAAAAAGCAAAATAAATGTAAGTTATATCCCAATTTTTATCTCATATTTTGTATTTCTATGATTTAAACACATAATTCTATATAATAGTTTGGGCTACGGGTTCCTACACACGGTAAGTTACTGTGAGTAGGAGACTTCTACACTTTTGCCGTAATTCCGATGCAAATAATGATCAAGGAGTGGCTTAGACTTGAAGTACTACAAGTGCCGCTGCAGTACAATAGCAATGGCTTTAATTAATTATTTGCTAAATAATTCAGTATATAACTTTTAATCCTGTTTTGCCGATACATAAAATAACCTTATATGAATAACTGTAAGGCTGAGATATAAATCGCAGGATTCTAATAATAATATTTTTATATAAAGTGTTTGATTTCCCTTGTATTTTCAAGCCTGTGTCTGATAATGTCTTCCTCAAAAATCCGAGCCATATAGCATGATTTTCATAAAAAACACATTCTCGAAAATATATTTGTGATTGAAGATCCATCTTTTTATTTGTCTATTCATACAACACAATGGGATGTCTCACAGGTATTAAAACACAAATCATAAAGAAGTGCGATGGAGAATGGTGAAGAAGATGAGTTACAACTGGTAATGCAAGTCCTGGTAACACTTCTTGGGTTGTAAAGTGAATATGGCGAAACTGCCAGCTGAATAGCATAAATATTGAAAGAGAGAATATGACTTATCTGGTTGCCTGCAACGTTTTACTGGACAGGCAAGTAACATCTACGGTGTATCACATCCTCCATTGCATTTTATGTTTGCACCTTCATCTGCGCTATCTAAACAATCTAATACTGACGAACCATCTGTCAAACAAATACTCCACCTTAACCCGTTACAGCCCTTTCGCATTTAAAATGTGTTAATTCTTAATTTAAGGACCCTTTAATGACTTACGTTTTTTAAAAAACGCTAATCACCAGCAAACGAATAAAGAGAGTTTTATCATCAATCGTAACACACTCCTACATGTTTCGACCCTGCTGGGTCATCTTCAGGGAGCACTTTTTTTATCGTTACACTAGGGTTGCACTATATAGTTGCCCTGCAGGCCGGGACAGCAGAGAGTTCACCCCTCCAAAAACAATGCAGTACACAGTCAACAGCACATTCTCACTCAAATATAAATTGCGATGTTAGTGTAAGGATAACGAAAAAGATCTCCCTGAAGATGACCCTGCAGGGTCGAAACATGTAGGAGTGTGTTACGATTGGTGATAAAACTCTCTTTGTGCATTTGTTGGTGATTAGTGTTTTTGTATAATATATTGCACGGAGATGGAACACATTAAGTTTTATATATTTTCTTTGTTTCTAGTACCATACAGTAACGTACCGCTCTTGGGTCTTAACGTATGGCAGTTAAGTGCAGGCCTATTAGCAGAAATATTTAGTTTAACTTTCAAAGGTCAAAATTTTTTCTGTTCGGGAACGAAACCCTGATTGATACACATTACATGACAAGTGTGCAGCAGGACTGAAGCTACAGTAAATTTCAGCGAAACAGAGTGTTAATGATTAAAAAGTATACAGCATTATCTACTGCGCAAACAAGAAGAGGGGTAGGTAAAACGTACAGCTTCTGCAAACTTACTACCCTACTCTACAAGATTACCGAAAGCAGAAAATACGAATTAAAATTTTAAGTCATTAAAAAGTTTAAGAATTTATGCACTTAATATTATTCATATCACGTGCAATTTCCTTACGTATACAAGTTTTACTACTGCAAGAAGCAATTTTTACGCTCTTACATGTTTAGGCTACGGATGGTAGCCATCATCACGGAGCCACCATTACAAAGACATTGCTGACGTACAATACGCTTTTTATGCCTTTGCAATATTTTTCTCCCTGATGGTGGCTACAATACTTAGACGAAACATGTGTAAGCACAAAAACTGCCTCATGCAGCAGTTGGAACTAAAACTTATATATGATTTAAGAATTGTTGAGCAATGTAAGATAAGTGTTGTTTATATAAAGAGGGACACTATAAAAAACTGTAACGGTCTACTTAATTAATTTTGAATTCTAAATAGAAACGAGGCCAAATAAATTAGGACAACGAAAAGTTATACTATAAATTTACACCTGACACTGAAATTAGCAAACTGCCAATTATAAGGTAACTAGTCAAGAAGGTTGCTGAGTATAATGGAAATGTCATCGTCGAAGCGTGTGAATTGTTACAACGTGTGGAGAGTTACGAAAGTCCCAATGAACTTGTCATAGCAAAGCCACACAATATGAAAAAAGAAGATTGTAAAATAATAATAATTATGGCATCAATTTATCGCTTTCTGCCTTACCAACCAATGCAGGTTCCTTGGGACTCCCGTCCGATGAACCTTAGGTTGTCATCGTGGTAAGCCCCTCTCGACCAACTACATCTGGGATTCTTGGTTTAACAACTCACATTTTACTTTGTTTATATATCTCCCTAGAGCTCTGAAAAATATTTCACTTGTACACGTTAAGATTTCGATTTCACGCTTCCGCCGCGATGCTGATGAGATCTCCGCTCTTCTGGGATATTACACCGTGTAATATCCCAGAAAATCTGTCCGGCTTCTTCTTGTGATATTTGCCAGTGGTTATAATTGCCCCTGCATTGGTTACGAGCCCATAGCAGGGTAATTCAAGTCGTAAGGTCGCTACCTTTAGCCTTTAGACAGACGTGCTTTGTGATGACATTTCCTCCATTCCTGATGAAACAATTATACCGCTGTGACTCGGTCGTCATTGCCTCGTTTGTGGTAAGAGGGTACACCACGAGAAAGTGAGGATGACTTTTGGGTAGGAGAGGCTATAGTATTACGCACCACTACACACTAAAACGCAGAAGGACCCGGAGAGCACCAATTAAGACACTTCTGTATAAGTGACAACGGAACGGGTAAACAAGTGGTCTAACTCCATGACAGCTGCATGATGAAGATATCCCAGAGGAGCGCAGATCTCATCAGGTTAAGGTTTTCTTATATTCTACCTCCACGTTCACGTCCAGTCGGAATTTATTTATACCTTCCGTTTTCCATCTTTTTAGACAAATCAGCAATTTACGTCAACATCCTCTTTAACAAAACATAACAACAACCTCTCTTTATTGTACCCTTACTCTCCACATGCGTGCTAACAATTACGCTACCCTGCTACTTTCTTTGCTAGAACGGCATTCTATATAAGATTTCTTGATTTAACCAGAATTATTACCTTGATGCAACAATACTGAACTCTTGGCCGACAGTTCTGTAGCCATGATCTGTCTGTCCATAGTATTATATCTTTCTATTATCGGTTTTCTTCTTCCTATGAAATTATACTTCTGTTCATTCTGCCACACAAATGCGAGAGAAATCATCTCCATTTCCTCTTTCATCACCTTAGTCAAATTTCTCGCATCCTTATTGCCTCTATGTCATTCATAACACTGCGTCACCGGTTCCTCCGTATGCATATGGATACATTTAATCCTTTGCCTTATTTTAGTATCAGTCACACAATCTTACCTTTCCTGCTCTCTCTAGAAAATTTCATTTCCTCATATGTATGTGCTTCAAAAATCGGTAGCCGCATCATTCTTACAAAACCTGACACGTACTTTCTCTATGTCTTGCCATGTCTCATGCATCCCCATATTTCTATTCTACACTTAATTTTATATTTACACACCATTTTATAAATGCTTTTCAATATATTTATATTTTACTGGGGGTTGCACTATGCGATTATATACAGCTGCGAGAGTTTGGTATCATTTTGCTTTGCTAATGATTTTTGCTTATTCCATTTGCCAGTGTTTTCCAAAAATACTTCGAATTTTAAATTTTTGTCCTACCTCGACATTCTGTGCGTTCATACTTCTTTTTTCCATTACATTTTATTTTCTTCCTTTCCTCAAAACAATTACTTTATGTCCGTTCCTATTGCATTAAAAAACGCCTTTTACAATATTTATCCATTGAATCATCTGTCATCTGTAATTCATGCGTAGTAAAAAATGCCGCAATAGCAATATCATCAGAGTTATACGTATATTTTCCAATATAAGTTATGAGATGTTAAATAAATAAGACTGTCAGGCACACCATTGTCCTACCTCTTATTTACATATAATAAGTTTTTACTTTTCCTGCTTTAAGCGGCGATTTTCTGGAAAACACTTCTTGCTTATAATGAAAATGGAATCTACATTCTGTCTGCATGAATCAAATGCCACACACGTCACCACTACATAGTCATTCCCTTTACTAGGAGCTTAGTGAACTTTTATCTGCTTGTTTCTGCATTCATTTTACTTTCATCGGATGGCAAGACATACAGAACTGAACACCAGAGTGGTGCTAAACAACCGCGTCGATTATTTAACCTTCTAAGTCCAGTGATTAATACGCGTATGTGTGCCTCCACCTTTAATATAAAAAGACTTTTTATTTTGCCACAGAGTATATTTATCTGTTACGTTTGATTCTCTCAACAAACAGCGATTATTCCTTAAATAAGACTAAGCGAATTGTCTTTATAGTGGAGGACGTGCATGTTTAATTTCTGGTGAGAAATGAATTCCAAAATATACATAAATTTGCCCCCAACTTATTGCACTCGTTTATATAAAAAAGTTACTCCAAAATATTTCGATCAGTCTCTCTTATCCTCAGCGAGCACAAAATACACAAGGGTAACGTACAGTTATAACATAACTTCTTCGCTGGTAAATTGTGTAATGTAAATTACAGAGAAAAATGTTGTAATATCTACTTGCAAATAAATAATTCTACATAAAATTATAATTTTATATTATATATACAAAATAATCTTTTATAATATTTATTATAGAGGACTCAACTAGTAATGTTTGCCTCCAAACATCTTCCCTTCACTTTTAGTAGTCAGTCCGAAAGTACGAAGTGAAGATAAGCATTATAATCGAATACTTATTTTAATACAAAGTAAAGCACCAATCTCAATACTGTCAGAGTATCTGTAAAGCCAGCTACATTTACATTGAGACACCCTATATGTTACAATAAAAAGACGCACTGAATGGTTCTCCTGTTTAGAATATATGCTGCTGTAGAGGTAAACACTATAACACCGACTCAAACACAATCCCAAGAATGCCAAATTCTGCACCTACTGGTAACTACTTGGTAATAAATATGTGTAGCTTCAGAGTAGGAAACCTTAACCTCCCTCTTCAGAAGGGATTCCACAATCATAATGTATATGCACAGAATAATTTATAATACTTTACACCAAATATATTGGCGGTGCTACGAATCTTAAAATACTGCTTCAAGTGTACAAAACACACACTTAAAAGAATGTGCCTTAAATTCCACAAATATATATAAACTAGTATGCTAATGCCCAGCGACCCGGACAGCAGAGGGATACACATTTACGTATGCACTGGGGAATCCCAGGAAACAGTGTGTGAAAGACACACTTCAGGTACGCAGTAACTGTGGAAGCCTCACGGCCTGAGCAGAGAAGACACACACATTTACTTAGTTACATTTGAAACCTCGCTACTCGTGGGGGCAAGGAAAACTTCATGTACGAATTTACTGTGGAAACCCCGCGATCCAGGCAGGCAAGACACACACATTTATGTAGTTATCGACAAACCTGCAGAATATATATGCCTGTGTGTTACAATTTCCTAGTGGTGCCCGCAGTTATGGTGAAAAGCCGACTAATGTGTACGTATGTATATTATACTGTCGTATTAGTGCCCGGCAAACCTTTACGTAGTTAAAGTGGCAAACCCAATTAGTCGTGTCTGTTACATATCATCCGCGCATCCGTCAAACTAAATTCTATATCTTGTCTTTTCTTGCTAATTTGTGGCGGTCCATGAAACTTCAATGTGGGAGTGTGACAGAGACGGAGAGCGTTACGGTGTATATAAGCTGGGCTTACTCCTTGCTGAATGCAAAGGGTTGAAGCATTTTAAGGAAGAGCCCCAACATAAAACCCAGATCATGATTTAAGTTCTTGTGGAGAAGAACCCCGCAGCAGATGCTACGCACGCAGCGCAACCTTAAGGCTTCTTGTGCAACTGCATGATTAAGCTTATTATTATTATTATTGTCATTATCCTGGTAATTGAGCACTGATGGAATGAAATTGACTAGGGAAGCCAGAAATGCTCGTGGAAACTCTGTCCCAGTGTCACTTTGTGCACCACAAATCCCATATACACTGACCTGGGATCGAACACGCGCCTCCGCCTTAGGAGGGGGCGACTAACTGCCTGAGCAATGGCACGACCTTAAATCATAAGGTACACCAAAGAGAACATTGTTTACGGAATTTTTTTCCTATTTTATACCTTTGTGATTAACCAATTAAAGACTGAGATTGCGCTGAATTATATATTACAGGCTAAAGTCGTACCGCGCAGCAAACACTCTCCGTCTCGGTTTTAAAAACTGATCAGCTAATACTGCATAGGAAAGTAATCGTTTTTTGTTCCGAGATCCGTAAAAACATGTAAATAAATCTGAATTATATTACAGGCTCAGCCCATACCGCGCAGTAAACACACCCCTTCGGGGTTTTAAATTGAGTCATTTAATGCTGTATGGGGAAAGAATCGCGGTTTATTATGAGATACATACAAAACACGCAAATAAATCTGAATCATATTACAGGCTAAGATCGTACCGCGCAGAAAACACTGTTCTCTGTATTTCTGTCTCCTGACATCTAGTGGCGGTCTGTGAAATTCGAACATTCTCACAGTTGTCCTGCCATGTGGCAGCGGCCCATGGAACTCCAAACGTTATATACCTTTGCATTACTGAATTTTTATATAGATAGCATGAGAGCATTAGGCATGTTATATTAGAATGAGCTCATCAATTGCTGCAGTATTATCACACTGAAATGCTACAGTATGTGCAGTTATATTGCATGAGAGCATTAGGCATGTTATAATAGAATCAGTGACTCAGTTGCTACAGTAATTTGACACCGAAATGTTGTAGTGTTATGTTACGTGCAGGTGTATATGTATCAAAGCATATAACTGCTGTTGCATTCCAATATTACCACATTTAAAACACTGGAATTTCGTGGTGGTGTTCTATTACCTTCATTCACGCTTGATTCCATATATATATATCATTTACCGTAACAGCATAAATATCGTAAGACCATAAATGTGCACTGTTACCACATTCACGGTTTCTGATTAAACTCGAAAGCGTTTTCATATGCCTGTTTATTTGCGTCTCCTGACTTCTAGTGGATATCTACGGAGTTCCGTTCACATAGTTCTGTCTCCTGCAATCTGGTGAGTATCCATGGAACTCCCACGCAAAATGAAGAAAACGTTGTTCAAATTTATTTTAGATATGTAAAAGACTGAAGCCTGGGGGAAAGAACATGTTGCTGTTCTTAACCGGGCTGTGAAAATCCGGCACTCATAACAGTAGCAGATATCTGCTGGTGCAGTCTTTATTATAAACTGTAATGACGGTGTCAAGTTACGGGCGGTAAGCTTGTCCTGAAGCACTTGTTTGGAACGGAACCAATATAATCGAATTGAAATATTGTCTTGAAAATTCAGCAGATTTATGGTACAGTGTGAGAACCAACACCTTCACCATGGTTGCAAAACGTTAGTTTCACAATATTAGCCTACATGATTTTCTGCAGGATAAGAGGTACTCTAAAGGGTTAATTCTGTTTTGCAAAAGCATCAGCGCTTATTGTGAGAATCATATGAAATACACGAACACACTCTGTAAGCAAAATTCAAAGTTCTGACTGATAAAGAAGGCAGTATATTTAACAAGCTCTCTTTTAAAAGGATAAGCTTCTTCTAGGTCTAGACACGAATTGTTTATTTGTCTGACACCTTTGAATCTTCTGAAATAATCTAACCTCTATTTTCGTAACTTTCAAGAAAAAATATACACAAAAATTACGTCAGCATTTCTTACGAGCCCACACACCAGTAAATAATAATGGAATATAGGGTTACTTGAGTTAGATATAGAACATTAACTACTACTAATAAAGAAGCCGTTTTATATTCACACCGTACATTGTTTCTTACATATATTTAGAGAAATAGGTAGGGATACTTTTATAAATGTTTTAGTGTTAATGTGTGCATGAGGTGGTCTCTAACTCTATATAATAAAGAAGCACTTACGTGCATAAAGAATTGAATCGACTTTATCTCACTTTTCATAAAACACATGGGCTCAATAAAGGAGTAAATCGAGTTAACTTTAAACAAGAGCATCATTTTACTCGTATATGAGTAATGTTCAATATACAATGTTCCCTAGACTGTAACTTTTTTGTTAATGAAGCATTTTATTTTTCGATATAAGGTAGCACTTTCAGCAGTGGTAACATGCAACACGGTGCGCAATAGTCTGTCAGATACCACTCATGGGCAAGTTGATGTGCAAAGACAACGACACTGGAAAATTGTTCCCATAAAGAATTTTCGTAGTGCGATCTTGTTTCTATGTCCCGGATATTTTCCGGGAGTTCCGAGTATGAATCAGCAGTACCGCCAACTATCCTACGAAATGAATATGCAAACACGCAACTTCTGAAACAGAATATCAATAAATACAATT
Source organism: Coptotermes formosanus (assembly GCA_013340265.1). NCBI lineage: Eukaryota > Metazoa > Arthropoda > Insecta > Blattodea > Rhinotermitidae > Coptotermes > Coptotermes formosanus. The sequence continues at coordinate 21,876 of BLKM01000542.1, read as the reverse complement.
TCTTAGGCAAGCCACTGATAGTGTACAAAATAATGGGCATTTAACCAGCGACTCAGGCCACTTTATTGCTCACCCACGAGGACGAAGAAATCAGGGCTAATAAGTGAAAGAGTCTTAGTGTTTAATCGTTATATTTCTTGCTCCTTCATTGTATTTATCTGGAGATATCTTCTTCGTCTTCCAATGGCGCAACAGCCCCTCGTTGGCCAGGGCCTCCTCATTATTCAGGCTTCACGATCACACTCAGACACATCACACATTTGGTACGATTCCTGTGGGCTAGTGATCAGCCCGTTGCACAGTCCCCCACCTGAAAACGCACAACACTCACGAGGGACAAACATCCATGAACATTGGAACCCATAATCGCAGAAAGCGTTCGGCCGCAGACCCAGGCCTTTGACCGCGCGGCCACTGGGATCGGTAAAATGATGTTATATATATATACACTTTGCTATGTAACTAGTATGCTGGTGCCCGGCGACCCAGGCGGTATAGGGATACACATTTACGTATTTACAGTGGAATACCAGCAACCCGTGGGTGCAATGCACAATTAATATACGCAGTTACTGTGGAAAAACCAAGGCCCGAGCAGGGAAGACACAGGCATTTACTTAGATATATTTGAAATTTCGCGACTCTTGGAGACAAGGAACACTTCATGTACGCAGTTACTGTGGAAACACCACAATCCGGTCAGGCAAGACACGCACATTTAAGTAGTTACCGTGGAAACCTGAAGAATGTGTATGCCTGTATAATACAATATCTCAGTGGTGCCGGCAGTTATGGTGAAAAACCGAATAATATATAGGTATATATATCACACTCTAGAATTAGTATGCGGCGAACCTTTACGTAGTTAAAATGACAACCCAATTAGTTGTGTCTGTTACATATCACCCGCGCTTTCGTCGAACTAAATCCCATGTCTTGTCATTTCCTGCCATTTGGTGGCAGTCCATGAAAATTCAATGTGGGAGTGTGACAGAGACTGACAGCGTTACGGTGTATATAAGATGGTCTTACTGCTTGCTGAGGGCAAAACGTTGAAGCATTTGAAGGAAAAGCCACAACATAAAACCCAATACCATGATTTAAGTTTTTTGTGGAGAAGAACCCCGCAGCAGAGGCTACGGAAGCAACGCAACCTTAAGGCTTCTTGTGCAACCGCATGATGAAGCTTATTATTGTTATTATTATTATTATTATTATTATTATTCTAATTCTCCTGGTAATTGAGCACTGATGGGATTAAAGTGACTGGGGAAGCCCGAAATACTAGGGGAAACTCTGTCCAAGTGCCAATTTGTCCACCACAAATCTCACGTAGACTGACCCAGGATCGAACACGTGCCTCCGCCTTAGGGGGCGGGCGACTAATTGCCTGAGCAATGGCACGACCTTAATTCATAAGTTACACCAAAGAGAACATTGTATACGAATATTTCTTTCATATTTTATATTCTTGTGATTAACCATTTAAAGACTGACATTATGATGAATTATTCATTACAGGCTAAGGCCGTATCGCGCAATAAACACTCTCTGTCTCGGTTTTGAAAATCGATCAGTTAATGCTGCATAGGAAAGTAGTAGTTTTTTGTTCCGAAATCCGTACAAAACACGTAAATAAAGGTGAATTATATTACAGGCTCAGTCCGTACCGCGCAGTAAACACACCCCGACAGGGTTTTAAATTGAGTCATTTATTGCTATATAGGGAAAGATTCGCGGTTTTTCCGAGATACGTACAAACCACGTAAATAAAGCTGAATCATATTACAGGCCCAGAATGTACCGCGCAGAAAACACAGTTCTCTGTATTTATGTCTCCTCACATCTACTAGCGGTCTGTGAAACTCGAACATTCTCACAGTTGACCTGCCATGTGTCAGCGGTCCATTAGACTCCAATGGTTTCATACCTTCTCATTATGGAATTTTTTATAGATAGCATGATAGCATTTGGCGTATTATGTTAGAATGAGTGCATCAATTCCTGCAGTATTGTGACACTGAAATTCTCATAGTGTTATGTTACGCGCAGCTCTATATGAATCACAAAATATAACTGCTTTTGTATTCCAATATTACCACATTTAAAACACTGGAATTTCGTGGTGGTGTTGTATTACCTTCATTCGCGCTTGATTCCATATACATATCATTTACCGTAACAGCATAAATTTCGTAAGAGCATAAATATCCACTGTTACCACATCGAAAATTTATGATACACTCGAAAGGGTTTTGACACACCTGTTTATTTGCGTCTCCTGACATCTAGTGGACATATATGGATCTCCGCTCTCATCGTTGTGTCTGCTACCATCTGGTGGCGATCCATGGAAGTCCCACGCAAGACGAAGGAAACGTTTGTCACATTTATTATAGACACAAAGAGCAGTCAATTTATTGGTCCCACTAAATGAAGGTAATGTCTATATACATTACATATTTCGCTGCGACATATTTCGGCGTTCATTACACCATCTTCAGGGAGCATGTAATGCCAGACTTAAAATCCAATTGTCAAACCACAAGCCTCTTATTTATGGTTCCACAATTTTTAGGCAGCTTAAGTTGAATCACCATAATGTTCAGCATTACTTGCTCCATGAAAATGCTTGTTTTGAATCCCAAAATATGTAGCAGCAATATATGTAATATATATGTACATAATGTTCGTTTAGTTGGTCCAATAAATTGACTATAACTCTTCATAAAAATGCGCGGAAAATACAACCTTAGAACAAAGGACAATATTTACTTGCCTGTGTGTTATGAATCTAGACTGGTGCAAAGAAAAGTATGGCGTGGTTAGGCGCACTTTCCCTTGTGAATAAATGTCTGGCGGTCAGAAATACCCTGTGATGGGCTGAGCCAATATTTTGTGACCATTGCTTATAGCACGTCATGCTTTGCTCAGTATTCTTCTTACACAGGCCTACACAAAAATGAATTTAGACAATAATATGAGACTTCGTTGACGTGCAACGAAAATCTTTATGTACGAGTAAAATAAAATAGGTTAAGCTTTACTCAAGTACCGAGCAACTTAAATATTTTTCTAAATAAAATATTAAAATTCTTGAAAAAATGTTGGGAAACTGAATTAATTGTTGGTTGCGTGTTCTCTACCTCAGTGTCTAGGATCTTCCTTATAATAACTTTGTTTAAGGAAATTCCTGCTTCTATGCAGACCCAACAAACATCGCTGTTCCACTACGTTGTTTTCACACTTAATTGTTATTGAATTATTCGCTAAAAGTTACCAACAATAACGCACAAGCTTTTACCCTATGTGATCCCAAAGTCTTTAGAGGGCCACTTTTACTCCTACATGTCTCGGTGGCTTCGAAGATGTGTTCGTGAAAAGACGGTATCTCACCAGTGGCGTTGCAGCTTCCAGGATGAAATCTCTCTCCCTGATGGTGGTGTACATGTCACCGAAACATGTAGGAGAAAAGGTGGCCGCGTATGCAATTTGGGGTCACATAAGGTAAGACCTTGTGTGTTATTTTTGGTACTTTTTAGCGAATAAACGTCGCTGTGATTAGGAATGCGCCCCACTGGGCTTACGGGCCAGGGTAATGCACTTTCACCCCTTACACCTTTAGGGTACAGTTTAATGTTACCCTCCAATTTACGTCTGGGGCCCACAAATAATCCGTTTACTTGAGACTACACGAAACAAGTTTTGAACACGTTTTCTACTTTTCCTGCATATCTACTACAAACTCCGAATATCTAGGCAACTTCTGTTATTTCACGACTCTGTACATTGCTAAGATTGCACATATCGTCAGTGATAGATGAAGGAATGTGTATGGCGCATTGGCATAAGGACAGTGACAAGGCAAAACTGAAGTACTCAGAGGTAAACCTGTCCCAGGGCCACTTTATCCACCTCAAAACCCAGTAGACCTAGTACGTAATTAAACCTGGTCTTCTGCGTTAAAAAGCCGGCGACTAAACGCCTGAACCATTCACGGCCGACGTCTAATTATTCTTGGCTTAATTATCCTAACAAAGCCAGGTCACAATAGGAATTATTAATTCTCACATTATGTATCATCTCAAGTTATTTTCACTTAATTTAACTTACGTGGATAGACACGATTTTTTTATGATTGTATAGCAGCCAACATTTCCTACAGGATTCATATTTATACAGGATGTTCCGTGATTTTCTATCAGGGTGCTTCAAGACGTCAGACGATTCGCGACATCATCCCCGATGAGAAATACCGTACGAACACGTGTTCGATTCTCAGCTGTTCCAGGGATGGCTATTTGAAGTTAAAGACGTACCTAACGCATCAGAATAAATAATTCCTTACTTGTAAAATTAATTCGACAACAATGTGCAAGTTTAAATATTTCAAAACATAAATACGACCCTCCAATTCATGGTATAGTTACATACTCAGCTGGAAGAACTACGCAGAATTTGTATCTAAACTAAAGGATGAAAATTCGAGACTTTATTGTAAAATATAATGTGCAATGTAAAAAATTTTTTATGAGAATAGGTTAGTTATGTCTAAAGCTTTCTGCAAATTAAACTGCATGAACTCCGACAATTGGGCCCATGTATATATGCCGTTTCTGACTGGGATTGGCCTCACGGATCAGCTTCTGCAGTAATGACATAGATTAGTGAAAGGCAGTACCAAACAATAAAAATATGCCTTCTAGAAATGGATTTAGAGTACTATGATGATGCAGTTGGTTCTGTATTGGCATAGAAACGGCCGCCTATGCTGACTCCATGTACACAGAAATTTATGCAATTATAAGAAGGAAGGGGAAGGGGACTGGGGAACTAAAACTATAGAAAAAGAGCGCCTACTGCGAATATTGTGAGGACAAGGCCATAATTGAACAGACTGCAATGGACAGATGGCAGCTCACTGAATTAACTGGAGGGTCACTGAAGTGAAGTGACCAGTTGAACATGGTTAAGTACGTACGTAGGTAGGGAGAGGTAAAGATTCATATGAAGAGCAGACTATGTGAATGCAGGGAGCAGAACTGCCTCGGTGAATAAGACCGCTAACGCATGTTTTCGTAGAAATATAAAAAAATTACTCAACAAAAGTATTATGTCAGCCCATGACCCTTTTATCTAATACAGCACCACTAAATCTGATACAATTTGCTTTCCAAAACCGTAACTTGAATTAACACAGCACAAGTAAGCCTACTGGATCTTGCGATAAAGAATAAATCTTTGTGCCTGTGGAGATTAGAAGCATCTAGTTACGGTGCTGTTAACACGTTAAACCTGTAACACCCTTAGCCGGAAACAAGTGAATACTAAATAAGAGATATGCCTACAATGTTTCTGACAATGGTGAATTACAAAAAAACAGCACTGGAAACTGTTCACCTCGTCCATTTTTAAACACATTGTCTACAGGATCATTCTTCGTCATCGGTGTAAAAGTTTTTAGTCAGTCAGTGAAGCAATGCCTAAGATTGGCTCTTCCTGAGAATCCAAATGAGAGAGAATCTGTATTTCTCGTGACTTCAAACAGACCCAGACTCCGAAACAATGTTCCTGAAAGAAGGTGAAAACAAAAGAAAATGGCTTAGACTAATAGCCATTCGTATGGAAGTACACAAAAATTTTAGGTCGAAAGTAAAACAAAGATTGCTGCATAGGCCTTAGATTGTCTTGTATGACCACCGTGTGCGTAAACGTGACAGATTTCATGTACTGAAATTATACGTACACTCGAAATTTTCCATAATTCTTGTAACAACCAAATCTTGCACAAGTCTTGCGTTAAGCGGGAAGGAAAGAATCTCCCAAGCTGGCTGACCTCGCCAACCCATAAAGAGATTAGCCCCATTTCAGGAAAAGCTGTTGTTGATATCTGATCAAAGGTTAAACGACTCGTGCGAAGCTATGTCATTATGACTTACGGGTTCGAAAGCAAGACTCGTATAGGACAATAATGTAAGTTTCGGCCAATAGCTTCACATGACCACACCCAGTACTCTTTTATTATGATATACAGTAGAGTTTGCACGTGACACTTCGCAATTTCCCTACATATTAATGCTTTTGGGATACAACCGGACAATCCGGTAATTCAACTCTTGCATTCAACTTGTACGACTGTCATATTTTCAATGCAATATATCATATTATTTTGTCAAGCCATCTGCAAGTAGACTTGGAAGTTATTCCTAAGTGTCCTAACGGATCCACCAATCAGATTCCGCTAGGTCTACGAGAAGATCCTACCACCAGGTCCCGGGATATAACAACATACGCAGATGGGAAGACTGTGTAGACATAAAGGAAGAAGGTAGGTGACACAGAGGATAGCATGGGATTGTAACCCTTAGGAAAGATAATTAAAGAAAGAAAAATATTAGACTGAAAATCAGACAGGTCCAAGACAGAGGAACAGATGCCGCTGCTCTGAATTCCGTTGTACATTATGAAGAATCTGAACTTGACACTAACAGGACTTTCAAAATCTAGGCGCGTGCGCATGCGAAAACAACTATTAGATTCGTAGTATCTGCCTTCGTCTGTCCGCGTGGAACGACTCGTTTCCAGGTGTAGGAATATCGTGACGTTTTATAGCCGTTGATTTTACTGAAATCTGTCCAGAAAGTTAACATTTGATTGACATCGGACAAAAATAACGTATATTGCACGTGAAAATTTACGTAAGTTTACGATTTCTCGCCATGATTGATTTTCATATGTGAGGCTGTGTTCTCTGTAATGTACGAGCTGAAGCTGAAGAAATAATTATGCATCGAAAATAGGTCATAATGGATTGCAAACGTCGGTTATCGATATTCAAGGGATTAGAATTGTAATTTTCTCCACTTACTGTATATCGATAGTGATCGATGGCCAAATGTTGCTAAGACGTGAAAAAATCTTACAGTTTGTGTTAAAATATTCGTCGTTTTCTAGAAAATATTTGCAAATTTGACGTTTAGGAAAATAACAGCGAGAGCGTCAGAGATGTGAGGCTATGGCGAACATTTCTGAACTTCTTTGTGGAACGAAAAAGTTATAAAAGTAGCTTTCAAGGTCACTTTGCGTCCTATGATTTGTGAGGTTTTCTTGTGTGTAAGCATGGAGTTAGCGTCTTATACGATGTGACGCAGTTTATTTTTACCACAGTATGGAATAACTTATCCAAGAACAGTGTAATACCTACTTATTTATTTGTCTTTCTCTTTCCT